>JAAGAY010003509.1:0-14173 GCA_011801015.1 Ardeotis arabs
TAAATGAATAGTTTTCCCAAGTTGAGTCTGTTTTTGCCCGTGACGGTAACTTTAAGGATTTCTCCCTGTCCTTATCTCAAACCTCGAGCCGTTTTTCTTCTATTATCTCCCCCTGTTCTCTCGGAGGGTGGGGGGAGTGAGAGAGAGACTGCGTAGTCTGGTCCCGATCCGGGCTGAACTACGACAATAGGAAAGGACACATTGTCATGGACATTGCTTTCAATGAGCCCTCTTTGAGCTAATTATATTTCAGCCAGGGAGACCCCTGAACACTAAGGAGTAAACTCAGTCTTGATATGTGGGAGTGCAGTCTAATTTAATTTGATTTCAGTAGGAGCTCTTTAGTTTATTGCCCATCTTTTATTCAGGAAGACTGTAGAGACATCTTACTGGCTGTTCAACAAATTAACCTAATATTTTTGTGTATTGACAAGATGGCATTGCTTTCCACTTAATTTTTACTTTCCTTTGAGGGTCAGTTAATATAGACAGTATAAATACCCAATAGTTCTCCTTTTCCTATTCGAAGAAAAATCAGTGGTTAGCAGAGGGAGTAGTAAATTGCAGATGCCAAGTCAATAAAAGTCGTCTTGCTTTACCTCTTGAGCTATGAGTTGGTGTTCCCATAACGCCCCAATTTCTGGTGTTTGAGAAGGAATGGCAAGGAAATAAAGATCTGTAGTCTTTTAAAATCAGAGTGAGTTTTTGTATCATACTTTCTGCACCAAGCCACTTACAGATTAGGCAAAACAATTACTAAAGGTGAAATCTGACTATTAATAACCAGAAAGCATAATTAAAAAAAAAATAGGGATATACTTGGAACATAGCTATTGTATTAGAAAATAAAAATTAGCTTATTTTCTAGTACATTAGAAATAGTGTAATAACAATAATAAATTCTAATATTTTCCATTTTTCTAAATTATGTTTAAGTTAAGTACAAACCCCTTTCTGTAAGATCTAATATCTAGCTTATTTTAGAACATGATTTCTCATCAGACCATACTAGCTATATATTATGGCCTATATATTAATTTATACAGAAGTCTCATTTATTATGTTGCCAAGGAATTATGCAAGCGTACATCAAAGCCCACAGACAGTGTGAAGAGCAACTGGAAAGTAGTTCTGCGAAACTGGGCCTGCTTGTTCATTGTCTGTCCTTTAAGAATCTAGTCACAGCGATCTCTCTATTAAAAAAGAAAGAAAAAAAGATTTAAAAAATGGATATGGATACATATGCTTGAGATGTGATAATTATGACTTGCTCTGTTGTTCTGTGATGTGTCCCACTGCATTGCATCTGTCATTTGGACATATGTCCTTCATGTCTCTTTCTTGTGATACCTCTAAGCAAAGCTGCAGACTCAAAAGTTCTCTTTTTTTCATTCTCTCACTCTATCGTTCCCTTTTCCTCTTGCTCTTTCATGCTGTCACTCTGCCTTTCTATTCCCTCTTGCTCTCATGTGCTCTCACTCTCACCTTCTCTTTCTTGCTTACTTGCTCTGTGTCTTTTTTTCCTCTTTCTCTCTCTGTATCCTCTAAAAAGACCCTAAACACATACGCACACAAGTACTCCTCCTCCTGAATCTATCAGCATGCTCGTTACTTGTGTTGTCACCACCTTTAGAATTTTATGGTGCTGCTAATTGGGTCCCAAGACAATATGAGCCACTGAAAATAACAGCATGCCTGGGAATCAGATTGCAGGAGTAACTTGACCTTCATAAAATAAAATTAGCAGTGGAGTTTTTCTAGAGTCAAAAGGAGGATACAAGGAAGAAGGCTGCAAATTAGCTATTCATATGTGAATACCAAGGTCTCACAATAAGTTGACAAGAGATACCTTTTCCATCTCTGTGCTGATTTATTTGCTTAATAAATAATGCTAAATTGTGGACATTCAGAGAAAAACAGAGACATCTTAGTAATGTCTTTTCATCTCTGTATGATTAAATGTAGTTGGTCAGTATTTAATATTTTCTAGACAAAGTAAGTAGGGTCAGCTCTTATTCGTTTACAATTCAGTTAAAACTCATTCATTTCAGATGACAATTTGATACTTAATCACATCAGTGAAATTTCACTCAATGCATTTGTGTCTGCTCGGTCATCTAAAGTCTATAAAATACAAATTGAGAAATATAACAAAATTTTAAGAGTTTCTGCTGAATGTGGGAATGCTGGTCTTCAGAAACATTTCTCAGTTGAATTTTGACAATCTAAGGTCTGTCAGTAAATGAAATATTTTTGTTCACTTGGTTCTTTCTTGAATACTTAGCAAGTGTTTAACCACAGTTCCTGAATGTAGGATTTTGACTAGTTTCCCATTGCCTGAAACTGCCTTGCTAGTGAGGTACAGTTTGGCATAATTATAAAACTTTCATAAGAAACAATACATTCTTTGCAGTGCCCCAACATGCAAATCCTAAAGGGTACATATTCTAAATAAATGAGTCCTTGAAATATAATACTGAGAAATGCAATATGGATGGAAACCTTCGCTTTTCAAGGGTAGAAGGTTAGCCATGAATGAAACTTTGATAGCTCTCTATTAGCAGGCTCGATATGCACTCATACTAATAATCAGTTATGCATGTATAGATTGCCAAGTGGGCACTGCCACATTAGCTAGGGCACTTGGTATTTAGATATCTGTCAGTGGCTGTTACTAACTAATGAAAATTAAAGAGTCATTACCAGATCATGATAACTTGGCAAATCAGCAAGATATTCAAGCAAGGATGACCTATACAGCAGTAAGATATCCGAGCAAAATTCAAACATCTGAGAATCAGAAAAAATGAACTTAGTAGAGGCAGAGAAATGGTTCTCGGGGGATCAGCGGATGGAAGGGAATAATCCACAAAAGCCAAAGAGTGGAAAATTCAAAGAAGATCTATGAGGACAATTTATACCCAATACTGTAAAAATATAAAACCAGAGACACTATACTAGCCTATCAGAAACTCACATATTGATGAAATGATCCAGAACAGTGACATAGAACTATCCAACAGTGACAGGACTTTAAAATACATTAAGGAAATATATACTGTAAGACTGGTAACATCATAGCCTGGCAATTTTGGTTTGTTTAGTTAGTACCTAATAGAAGACAGAATATTTTATTTATTCTAAATTTTTTTTTTTCAACTTCTGCCCTATCAGAAAATTAATAATCTGTTATTTCCCTGTATGTTCTTCTCACCCTGATCCTAGAGCTAACAGGAAAATAATCCCTAAATGACCATTGCTAAATATATGTAGAAATACGAAAAAGCAATGGGTAACAAAAAACCCCTAAACAAACAAACAAACTCACAAAACACACTAAACCACTAAATAACACATGCAGAGAAAGAAAATTTTTCTGAGTTAGGCTGCAATTCAAACGCAGTAATTTTAGGGCACATCTTCCTGTTGAATAGACTGATGAATTTTGCTTTGGTTTCTTACAGGACTGGTTCATTTCCAGTGTACAAGTCAACTATAGCTAAATATTATTTAAATAATATTTAAATGTTTATCTAAGTTTAGGATACTGGTAATGAAGAGTTCTAACTTTATTCAGAGAAGGAATAGATTAAACAGAATACTGAGAGAAACTGAGAGTGTGGAGGCTCCACTACTGTCCCCCTCAAGAAGCTGCAAGTAGAAAGTGTGCTAGACTTTAAATGAATGATGGGAGAGCCCACTGATCACCATAACAAAGGACTGATAAAATATCCTATGAAAATAAAACAAGAAAAAAAAAAACAAATGGAAGCAATCATATCCTTTTCCTTACGTATAATTTCTGCATGTACGTGTCTGTATCAATACAGATGTATACAGTTTTGTACTTAAGGTTCAGAAGAAAGAGATCACTGATACTGAGTTGACATTTAGGGACTGTAATGACAAATGATCTCATAAAACACAGATACAAAGAAAATAGATTAGCTGTTAGAAGACACCTTTTCCCTCAAGCAGAAAGGCTGAATATAGTCTTGTCATGCCAAGACCTGTATTTACTATCATCTGAGGTTTGGGGAGTATCAGTCTTTAGTACCTATATTATACCTACTTTAGAAATCAGCTTAAATCTGATAAAATTTAGAGCTATATTCGTAACATCAAGAGTGAGTGAAGGTGGCTTTTAGACCAAAATAGGAAGTTGTAACTTGAACACTCCTGTAAGGATTTACATTGTTCTAAGGTATCCATGAGGGTAAAAGAAAGTTAGTGATTTATACTGAGTATTATAAAGCAATCTTATAATATTTTCCTCTAACTTCTCAGTTTTCTAAGACTGAAAACTGTTGTTTTCAGGTCCTACTCTTCTACAGAAAGAGTAACAAATCACTCTTGATGTTGGAGAATTAAGCTTTTTTTTTTGTTTTAGATTTTAACATCTTATGGTCAATTTTGTCAATTTTTGTGTTTTGTAAAAGAAATGTGTAAGATCCTCTCACTATTAATGTTTTATATTTCTGTTTTCTGTAAATTAGCACCAAAGAGACATTAACAGAAATAGCATCGCTGCATACAAAGCCTGGTAGTTCTCACTCTTCTTTTTTAACTTTTACAGAGTGATGCAGGTAACAACTGGGGTTTTTTGTTTGGCCAAATCTGTAGTAAAAGATAGGATTACTTTTTGAAGGATCAAAGTAAATCTATTTAGTGTGCTATTCAACTAATTGCTTCATTATTGCTTTATTTGGGCCACCTAGTGTGTTTGGCTTGCCTGCATAGTAATCAACAATGCTTGTTTTCAGCACAATAAAATAATGACAATGATGATAATAATAGTAATAATACCCTGACTGCAGTAGGAAGCCTCTTTTGGCTTATTTTCAGGAATTTACATAAAGAAAGTCAATAAGAATGTACTTAACACACTATCTAGAGGAGTGGAACAATGTAAAGAATTCCATACTATGTAGCATTATTCCTACATATTGGAGTGTCCAGATTAGAAGTCGGGGGAGGTTTCTTTTTGATACCAAGAGATGAAATCAAGACACAAACAAGGTCAAATGCCATGCAACCAAGCCTAGTTTTGTTATCAAAAGGTGAATGATAGTAGCGATAGGACAAAATGAAAAGAAAAGTTGGAAATTAAGCAAGCATTTGGGTTGCAAGAATAGTCACCACCAAGGAGGCCTGATGGATGTTCCAGGAGTCTGCCTGCGGTTCAGAAGTCCAGGGATTGTTGGTGGTGGGTTGACCAATAGCAAGTTGCTCACAGTCCAGTCACTGAGGTCACCAGAAAAACGACACGTCACCCCTCTGTTGTTCTACCTGCACATGCTCCAATTGTTCATATGGAGGGCTCGTGTTCGGTGGTGCAGCCTCACGCATGCTCAGTTCTGCTCAGGGGTCTTTGAGTGATCATCGGGTGGTCGCAGGTTGTCGCATGCCCTCATAAGGAGACATGACCAGGCCTGACCCACCCTCAGAACCAGTCTTTGCTGGTGTGCTAGCCCACAACTTCTGCTCTACCCTGGCAATAACAGACTGTTGGTTAATATCTTCTGGCTCAACACCCCATGTCCTCTTGTTTTGAGCAATCTCTTTACGTGTTCTTAGCTGGAGTGTCAATGAAATTGTGCTTGCACACACTAAAATTTGCTTCTTTCACTAAAAATGGTCTTTTTTTTTTTTTATCTTGCCCCATATCCAAGGAAGGCTTTGGAAAATGAAGAGAATACATAGTGGAGTTTTCACTCTTGGGGAAAAAAAAAGTAGATTACTACATTGCATGTTTAAGGTCCCTATTAGTTCTATACCACATATGAAAGATGGTGGGAAGACTCCGATAACTATCTCTAAGCTTTACTTATATTTGCTGACAGCATGCTGTTCTAGTCATATAAAGGTTATTTTTAGTTTATTTATATTTCTAGTCATATAAAGGTTATTTTTAGTTTATTTATACTTCTAGTCATATAAATGTTATTTGTACTTTAAAGTAACTGAAGAATTATTATGGAAGATCATATTCCTTATGAATTCGGATAATGAATAAAATGTGTTGTCATGAACACAACATTTGCATTTGTGTGCAGAGCCCCAGACATGCAATCATGGAGTTAAAGCTAAAGGTAAAGGAAGTTTGCTAACAACTTGTTTTGGATGAGAACAGATTTGGCAGACTTTGACCATACGGCAGGATCAGGAAGAACACAGCTTCAGTAATATGTGAATCACAAGTTTATGAATTTAAAGTACATTCATTTTTATGTACACTAGATACTAAAATTTTAATCTGTGAATGACGGAATGTTCACATTTGAGAAATGCATCACCTGCAATTTTGCTGTGGCTGTATCTTTGGGTTAGGTTGTTATTATATATAGGTTGTTATATATAACGCTTGTTATTTTTAAAGTTGATAACATGGCAATATTCTTTTCCTCTTTGCAAACACCATACTTGTGATGTGATGTTCCATATGCATGTTAGTACAGCAGATCAGTTATATTAGCATATTTTTTCTTGTTAGTCTGTTAATGAAAGAAGTATGCAGTGAGTGAATATAACTCTTGTAATACTTATAGCATTTCACGAGGGGGTTTGTTGGTTTTTTTTAACACAGAAATTCAGATTTCTGTAAATAGTGCTTTCAGTACTTTCTCATGCCTAGTCATGTAGCATATGTAGTTGACAATTTTCTATCCTTTGCCCTATTTAGAACTTCTCCTCACCAAGTGTCAAATGTTCCACTTAGCTCCATGGCTGATTCAATAGCAAAAAGCACAGCCATGTTTCTAAGAAAAGCAAAGAAGCAGAGTAGAGGGCTGTGCATATAAATACATTCTGTACAAAACTCATTTAGGAGGAGTTGGAGGAAGAAGCGTTGCCACAATTAGAAAGGCTGTTCAGCCTGGAGAAGAGGAGGCTCTGGGGAGACCTGATAGCAGTCTTCCAGTACCTCAAGGGGGCCTACAAGAAAGATGGGGAGAGGCTGTTCAGTAGGGCCTGTTGTGATAGGACGAGGGGTAATGGTTTTAAAATAGAGGGAGGTAGATTTAGATTGGATATTAGGAAAAAATTTTTCACAATGAGAGTTGTAGAACACTGGAACAAGTTTCCCAGAGAGGTGGTGGAAGCCCCATCCCTGGAAACGTTCAAGGCCAGGCTGGATGAGGCTCTGAGGAACCTGATGTAGTCAGGGATGTCCCTGCTCTTTCCAGGGGGTTTGGACTAGACAACCTTTGAAGGTCCTTTCCAACTCTAACCATTTTATGATTCTATGATTCTATGATTCTAATTGATGACAATGCTAGCCTCCTGATCTGAGACCTGGGTCAATCTGTAATTAAAAAAGCACCATAAAGCAGGCGAAAACTCCCAACTGAGTTATCGGTTAACGTGGTTTTCCCATTTCTCTTAACAACAGCTTTCAGGCTTGACTGCTTAAGAGAAATGTAATCAGGCAAAATATTCTAAGGAGAAATATGATACCATTGTACATAGATAGAAGACTCTAGTGTTAATAAACAAAAAACCCCACCCAACAATTGCTTTGCAAAATAAGGAAAGCAATGAAATATCAAGTCAAATTGGTCTGCCAAAGGTAAATAATTTCTGAATGTGGCAGTTGTTAAATACTTATGACCATGGAAACCTTTAAAGAACATATATTATCAGCGTTCAGCTGTCAAAACTTTAAATTACTTATATTAAAAGATCATCCTTTCTCTTATGAATTCATGTGCAAAAGATAATTTGTAGGCATCATGTTCTTCAGAGTTTATTAATGAAACTTTATTAAAAATTGTTTTGATGTTCTTTTTCATTACTTGAAATTCAGATTTTATTATCATGTACCACTTGACAGAATTCCATGCCCACGGCATTGCCAGAAGAGCTTGTCAAACATCAATATTACATGATACACTGCTGTGTTTGTCTGTCTGGTCACTGTGGTACCAGTGACATACTTCAGGTAATTAATAGTTTCATAACAATAAGATTCAGAGATTTATATAAATACACCAGCTTTAGCAAAAAAAAAAAAAAAAAAGAAAAAGTGTTTAAAAAATACATGGCAATTAAAAATATTTCCAGAAGTCAGGATGTTTTCCTTATTAGTTACTGGGAGGTGATAATCTGATGCTGTACAACACATGACTACAACCCAGTAGAGACTGCATTTTGAAGAATGTTTCGTATAAACAGGGTTTTTTTTTTTAATAATTGTCAGAAAGGAGATTTTATTGAAGAAAAATAGTAAAACCAAAAATCTATATTAACACATTTAACTGAACCAATATGTTATTAGTAAACTCTTGTAATGGAAAAGTTACTTCTAAGATGACTTACTTATATCAAGAACTTTGAAATTGCCTTACCTGCTTACTGGGCTGTCAGTTTGTGCATTCATGCTTGAGTAGTGGCCTTTACCCCATATTTTAGTCAATGACATATGACAGCAGTAAAGAAAAAAAATATTCCCAGCAGCTGGACTGATGTGCAGATGAGACGCTAAAACGTAATATACAGGCTATTTTTCCTTTTTCTGGAGAACATCTGATGATAATATTAAACAGAATTGATGAGTATTTGATGTATTATCTGATTATGACAACTAAACAAAAAATTACACAGGATTAAAGCCACTGAAGAAGAGAGATTTGTGCTTGAATTGCTCCAGCAAAATATCTTGTGTAATCTGCCAATTTTAACAGCTGTCAAGTGGGGTTCAAAATGTGACAGGTAGCTCTTTTTAACGAGAGACACTGTGAACTGGCTTAAGGTTTCTTAATGACAACACAAATGGAACATGACTGAGCATCTTTATCTGCATGAATGAAAAATAAATAAATAAATTCCCTTGCAACAATAGGTGACTTGTAAGTGCTAAAATGTTTTCCACTCCTCTAATAAAACAAGACAAAAGCATCTAGCCTGAATGGTACAATTTCTTGCTCTTTATGTGCTTTGTGAGCATGTCTAGAGGAGCAGAAGATTTCAAGGAAAAAGGGGAAATTACTTGAAACAAACCATTTTTATAGCCTATATGAATTTTTTTTTTTTTGAAATGTGTCATCTCTTTTTTGAGTAGTAGCTTTTAAGGATACAGAAAATAATCCAGGATAAACTCTATATTTGCAACTATATTAGCATGGAAAGGACAAAGTTTCACTGAAGACTTAATGGAAGTAGAGGTACAAGAGTTATAAGGCACCAGTAAATTCCAGATTGTGTTTTTGTAATTCATGTACTAAGGCACCATATTTTCAATTGGCTGCAGACAATCCTTATTTTGAAAATTTGTGGAAACTGTGTACTGTTTCTTGAGTTTAAACATCTGATTCTGCACTATTACTCAGTCAATTACACCGGAGTTGAGTTTACTGCTGCTGTGCCTGATGCACATGAGGATGTGTGTGTGTGTAGCCAGTCTTTTTCTCTCATTCAGTCCTGTACATCTACTACTTTGTGGGTAGGAGCAGACATCAGGAATAAGATTTCCTATTAGTTGACTACCTTCAGAGGAGTCAGATAGACTAGCTTCTCCTATTAGCTCCCTCACTGTACTTGCCAAGGGACTGACTTTCTTAGAATTGCTACTGACCTGATGAAATTGGGGGCCAGGGGTGGGGAGAAGGAAAGGCTGGTGACTTATACTCTCTTGTGTGTTTGAATCATGCCAGCCTTTATCAAACAGCAGTATGTATATTTTTTGGGTCAGGCAGATTTGAAAAGCAGGAAGTTTAACTACCTCAGCTGCTATCTAGTAGCGATGTGTGAGGCTTGCATCTGAAAAAGCTAAGCTGCTCTTGATATGGATAATTGAGTGATGCATATGTGAGGCAACGACTGCAGCAGGTAGCTGAACCTGGGTTAATCAAAACAGGGTACCTGTGGTCTGAGGTACATTAACTATGGAGAGGACAGGAGGATGTGTGGGTGTAAAGACATGCAGATAAGGCCTTCTGAGTACATTGCCACATACATGCACTTGAATGCAAGCTATTAATAATGGTTGGAGACTGAGAGCATGTTTAGATGAGGTAATTAACCATGTAGACAGTGCATGCTGGATGCACAATAAAAGATGGATACCTGATAAGAGTAAACATGACACGATTTAGGAAACAACAAATGCATATAAGGAAAAATGGATTTAAATATGATACAGTTTAAACAGCATACGAGTGTTAGTGATTGCACACATATATGGCACTTGATTTTCAGTATGTGAGTATTCTTCTTGCTGTGTGCCATTCTCCCTTGCGAAAATACCTAAATTGAGGCTAATCATATTTGGGTGAATCAAGACTCTCAAAAATTTGGGATCAGAAGCATATTCTGGAGTAATCAAAAGTATCTGACTGATGAATATGCACATACTGGCATGCTAGTAGCTCAAAATACACGCCAGTGTATTTTGGCGTTACATTTCTGAGTTACTTATTTGGATGAACTGAGGCAATCTCATTTGGTGTGTGGGTAACCCTTCCTAAGGCAAAAGTGTCTGCTGAAAGCAATGACACCCACTGGCAACTGTGGCACTCACAATTATTTAGATATAAAAAAAGACAAATTTAAGTGACTGAAAGGGAAATTTTCATATGTACCTGACTTAAAGCAGGAAATTGTAAAGAATCCAACATGCACCAGATCTAGATGCTTTTTCATCTTTCAAAGCAAAGAAAAAAAACCAGAAGGGTCGGAGTTTCTGAAAAGAAAGAAAGTAGGCATGCTGTCATGCAAACTTTTAGTCCTATAAGTAAGTAATCAAAAAATCTACTGAAAAAATTAAAAAAATAATAGATAGAAGGGGAAAAGACACATTTGTGTAAGTTCAAGAAAAATATAACTATAGAATTCAAAAGGATTCTGTAGTGAGAGAACAATGAGATGTCTAAAATGCATGCCTGCATACATAAATATGAATTTTTAAATGCACAGGAAATACTAACAGTGTGATTTAAATAACTGAATCAAGAAAAGCAAACCAAATAAACAATCAAAGAAAATATTCCTGCTTTAAAATTATCAAGCAGCAAAGAAAAGCTCAGCCTAGTTTTTAATCTTTTACAGTGGTCTCTTCATCACAAAAATACTTTATAAGAATTTTATTAAAAAAGGCCTTACCTGAGCAGTATATCTGAAAAAATAGTTTTGTAAGCAGCTCTAGCTTAATGTCAATAGAATCCAATTAAATTCACCTCAATGCAAAAATTTCAAAAATATGTAAGGAATCTGTCCTAAGGAAGGGCCTAAAAAATGTTGCAACAGTTGCAAACTGTTGTTCCAGTTATAAACAAATGCAACCAGGTTTTAATTTCACAGAGAAAATAATTTGTAAATTCCTTTAACAAATGTCTTGTAAAAGTCAAATTGAAACTAATCACAACAGTCTAAGGATGGTTTTTCCCATTCTATTTCACCTGATATGCCACTCCCAGCCCCAAGCAGAGAAACAATTAAAACACTTAGGGTTTTTCTTTAAAGTAAGACAAAACAAGTCTGAAATGATCAGGAACTTCCAGGTACAACTATGTTTAAACAGAATTATATTTCAACTAACTGCCCTGTTTTTAAAAGAATGACAACTGTCTTCTGGAGCTTTTTTTTTCTCAGCTTGGTTAAATATTTTGAATGTGAAATAATAACAAACAAGTGACTGCATCTTTTTCACTTTGTCTCTGAAAAAGAAAAAACAAGTCCTTATAACAGGAATACAATATATTCAAAACAAATTGAAGTTAAACAGCATATTCTCCAAGAGGAAAAAAAAGTGAGTAGAAAATATATTTCATTTTTAGGCTAATTTACAGAACCAGTAGTCATGATAAGAACCTTTAAGGGACTAGGCTAAAAGAGACTTAACGTGCTATCTAAGCCTTCCATGAATAAAAAAATTGCTGTATGTTTGCTTAGTTGGGGACAAAAGAACAAATATAACTTTTAAATGCAGCACAAAATGCTGTTTGTTGCTTAGTATTGGCTGCAAGCTTGAAAAAGTTCATGTTGCTGTTATTTTAAAAGTCCAAGAAGTGCTACTGAAAGAGTGAGGTAATAACATAGCTGCCTTGATTTAAGCAACTGTTTGCAAAATGGACAGTATCAAGTAAATAAAGTCAGGGTAGAAGAAATTTTATTTACTCAACATAAGCACAATGAAGATGAGGGAATAAGGTGGCCCTAAAAATATTTTGGAAGCTCATTATATGAAATATGGTGGACCATAAAAAAAAAGTCTATTAGATTAATTTAAACTGTAGTAAGTTTGTATAAAGCTAACTCAAATGTTAGAAAAATTACCTAAGAAAGTTTAGAATGTCTGCCAGTGAAATTTTTTACATTCTAGGTATATTTTTCCCTTTGCATGACAAATTATGGAAAAGTACTGGCAATAATATTTGGAAATTGTTGAATGAAGCAAACTGAAATTTAGTAAGAACCACAATTAAAAGAATCTCATGTTCTCTGGGAACATGTGTATTTCAGAATAATGACATCTGGAGAACAAGATTTGTCTGTACTTAGATACAATCAGCAAAGGATTTGGTGTACTGATACTGATGTGGAGAGAAAGAAGTGGCAAAATAAATCTTTATGGTGCAAGTCTGACAGCAAAACAACTACAAGATTATCCTAATTTGCAAACTGCACTTATTGGATATAGAGTTGGACTTACATAATTAAAAGGCAGAAAACTTAAGGATCTCAAAAAAGACTGTAGGTTCTGCATGAAGATTAAAAAAATGAAATTGGTAGTACTACTGTTACAATCAGCTTAAAAAATGAAAGAGGCAGATTTGTAGTATGAACAAAAGACATTCCAGGAACTGGAACTCATTTACTAGTCTATGGCTACTGAACAGCTGTGTGTTCTGTACAAGCTGTTGGTGTATCAGTGCTGCTTTTTACCCTGCAGCACTGAGTACAGAGTAATTGCAGATGAACAAAGCTGAATTATTCTGGTATTTAGCAGGGTTGTGTCTAAAATAGATATAGAGGCAGCCAGATATGTGCAGATATATTTCTGAGATATTAATATTGGGACTAGGTCCCTGGAGTGCCAGCAGTAGTTCATAAAATAGAATTTTCAAGACAGATCCTAGAAGATGCACAGGGTATACAGTATTTGTGCCTCTTTGGTCATAGGTCCAAAATAAACTGTGGTTTTAGTATACATTAGATTTAGTCCTAGCTGGCTATAGGATAATTAGGATCCATTCTGGGTGATGGGTACTTTGGTCTGTTGGCAGTAATCGTCTGATTGAAATGTAATGCTGTATTTTCAAAGCTGTTACTACAGTCAAAGGACTTGGAACAACTTTCTTTTGCTTTTTTCAAAGACTTTGATGACAGGGGCTAATGTGGTCCTTGTAAGCTTACTTTGGCAAGTTAGAAACAAGAAATTGGCTTAGCTGTTTTTCCTAGACTTTTCCTAGACTTTCCTAGAGGACATTTGCTTGTCCGCTCATATAAATAGTTAATAATAGAAGTAATAATAGAGTACTCTAACCAATTTTTTATTGTTTAGATACTTCTTATTTTACACAGGAAATATGAGAATTGAGGTCTCTGAGACTAGTTAGGGGAACTCATTCCCCTTCCTTGTGTCTAGGAAGATGTTCTTATTTAATATCTTCTGATAAACTGATTTATAATTTTACATTGCTCCTATCGGTGAAATAATTCACAAAAGATCATATTCTGCAGCTTGGCAGCTTAAGAACTTCCCCATGAAATACCTTAAAGAACTTTTAGTGGATCTTCTTGTTTTTAATGGAGGTAGAATGGAGTTAGAGATGAGAAATGATATAGAATCATAGAATCATAGAATGGTTAGAGTTGGAAGGGACCTTCAAAGGTCGTCTAGTCCAAACCCCCTGGAAAGAGCAGGGACATCCCTGACTACATCAGGTTCCTCAGAGCCTCATCCAGCCTGGCCTTGAACGTTTCCAGGGATGGGGCTTCCACCACCTCTCTGGGCAACCTGTTCCAGTGCTCTACAACTCTCATTGTGAATTTTTTTTTTCCTAAAATCCAGTCTAAATCTACCCCCCTCTATTTTAAAACCATTACTCCTCGTCCTATCACAAAAGGCCCTACTGAACAGCCTCTCCCCATCTTTCTTGTAGGCCCCCTTGAGGTACTGGAAGACCACTATCAGGTCTCCCCGGAGCCTCCTCTTCTCCAGGCTGAACAGCCCCAA
>JAAGAY010003509.1:14606-174549 GCA_011801015.1 Ardeotis arabs
TGTCCAGGTCCCTCTGGATGGCATCCCTCCCCTCCAGTGTGTCGATGGCACCACACAGCTTGGTGTCATCGGCGAACTTGCTGAGGGTGCACTCTATCCCACTGTCCATGTCACCGACAAAGATGTTGAACAGGGCCGGGCCCAACACGGACCCCTGAGGGACGCCACTCATGACCGGTCTCCACTTGGACATTGAGCCATTGACCACCACTCTCTGAGTGCAGCCATCCAGCCAACTCCTTATCCACCGAGTGGTCCATCCATCAAACCCATGCTTCTCTAGTTTAGAGAGAAAGATGTCGTGCGGAACAGTGTCAAAAGCTTTGCACAAGTCCAGGTAGATGACATGCGTTGCTTGTCCCTCATCCACCGATGCTGTCACCCTGTCATAAAAGGCCACCAAATTGGTCAGGCAATCATATGGGTATGATTAAGTCTTAAAGCATGTATTTTCTTCTGATTCTGCTACAGATTTCTGTGTATTAGTCTGGAGGCCACTTAAGGTCCCTAAATCTCAGTTTATCCAAGAGAGGAATGGAGTTTTCATTTCTTCACCTGGCAGAAGAACTCCTAGTCATCAATATAATTAGATACATGCCAATATATATAAAATATTATCAATTTGAATTAGAGTCTATGAGATTTAGAGTCAAAACCAGAGTCAGGCATGGTGGATGAGTGATTTTGCTGAGATTTTGGGAAGGGCTGTTTTAAACAGCGTAAAAGCAAAATGATACTGTGAATTAATATGATTAGTGAAATTGTCCCTGATTTCATATAAAGTTGAAAGATTGTTCAACTGAACAGCAGTGTAAAAATTACTCCAGAAAATGGAAATGATTCAAAAGATATACACATGTTAAAAGATCAGGATTCTAAAAGAACTGTTACCTCTTTTACAATAAATCAGATTCAGATCATCTCAGTTTGAGCCTAAAGTATTCATTGATAAATTCGGTCCTTAAAGAAATCTACAAATATTTTCCCTGGGAAATAAAAAATTCTGATTTACAAAGCTCTCTCCTGCTTATGGCACTAAATTCCACTCTCTTTTGTGAGGTAAAACTCTTACTGGATTCTACAGAAAGCATGTTTGTATTTAAAGTTAGAACCTCTGGCAGAAAAACTGCTTTCCAATGATTTAGTTTTTCCAGAGTAATTAAAGACACAAGTCTGTCACAGCCCCATAACAAAATTCCTTGCTGGCTTTAGTCAGAGTTGTAGTAAAAAAAATATGAGTGCAAAATTAACTTTACAGTTAATTAAAAAAAAAGAAAATTGTAGTTCAGAGTTTTCTTTGGATTTGGCTTGGTATATTCAGTTTTTAAGTGTTTTAATTTAGGTAGCATCTATGTGGTGATGGGTACACTGAAGCACAAAAGACAATCCCAAGGAGTAACCCCAAAGACCTCAAACAGGAAAAATAATCAGAAAAGCTAATAAATAAAGAGTATGTCTCCAAGCTAAATGGTGATCATCCACCTCCTGATAATACAGAATCAAAAGATAAATGGACCGTTTTAAGGAATTGACACATATCGTAATAAGTTATGAGTATTTATTTTGCAGCATTTCTATAGAAATATATTTTCAAACTGCAGAGAGCATAACAGCTATGTGCACCAGTTCAGGAAGGAAGCTGACTTATCTGTGACCCCTTCAAAAGAAGTATGAAAATACTTTCTGAAAAACAGAAAGATAGGTTGTCAAGGCTGTCACCATTCCCAATCCCTTGCCTCCTTCAGTAAAGTAAGATAAAACAGTATAAAGCAGAAAGAGACATAGTTTGCATTGTAAAGAACAGAAACAAAGTTAAACTGGGCGCAATTACAAGAAAGTACAGGGAAATTATAATATCCTTAAGTCTCAGAAAAGTGATCTCTCTTGTATCCTTTTGACTGTCTAACATGTAACAAGGCTGATTTTGGGAACAGAAGTGTTTGAATTCAGGTGAGAGGAAAATTAAGATATGCTGTGTCTTTCGTTATCTGCATTCTTTTTGAGACATCTAATCCGCTGGAGTCTTTCATACTCTGTACATCATCATGATCCGTGAATCTTAGATGGACCCTTATAATTATTTTGCTTTAATGAGAAAATCTCTCTTCCTGAATGGCTCCTAATCCTGTGCACTCTGAAAGAGAGAGTGTTTTCCAACAGATAGACACAAAACCAGAGCTTTTTTCCAATTTAGCTAGCAAACTACATTGTATTCCAAAAAAGTTATTTATCCCGTTTGAAACAGCAAAGCAATAAAACCTACTATACTCCAGTGAAATAAATATGTTGCAAGGTAGATAAGAATAGTCTTGTCTTGTATTCTAGGATAGAAGATTACGTCCCAAAATTGAAGTAAATTGGCAGTGATTTGGCTATCTAAGCTTTGATATATGCTGCTAGTCTAAGGATCTGGAGAACATAACAAGAAAAGGGAATATTCACTCCAGGTTTGAATGAAATACATTTACAACACCATGGAAGTACAATTTTGTGTTTTTTCTTGATGTCTTTTAGTTTTGAAAAGTTTCCTGGTACAGAATATGGAGGGGGGCGGGGGGGGATCATCAGGAGTGGTGTTTTTTTTAAGGTGACCAACTTTAAAATGGCAATTTGGAGTTAATGAAGAATAATAATTCCCAGTTTTACTCAGCTCTGTTTTAGGCATTATTAGGGAGGTAAAAAGATAATATTGCACAGATTAAGACAGTAGGAATATCAGCTTGTTGTTCTTGTGTTTGTTTTGCTTTTCCCTGCCCCCAAACCCTGCCTCCAGGATTAGACTCTATAAATAATCATTATTTCCATTTAGGACAACACAGAATTTACTCTCACTCCTCTAAGTGCCAGGCAGAATGCTCGTTGCTATGTTGTGCTTTTGAAAAAGTATTACTTTCTGGCTAAACCAGATGGATTTTCAGTTGCCATTTTGACATAATGAGAAAATACAAACTATCCTGTCAAAAACCCATCTAGAGTCCATTAGGAAACAACTATTAAGAGAAATGAAAGCCAACAGGACTTGATTCTATATTTGGTTTTTTTTTTTTTAAATTTTATGTAGATATTTATTTGTTTAAATTGGCTGTAGATAGGTTTTCAGGTATTTGAACTGTGCTAAAGATCATTTCATGTAACTTAAACAACCTTGGCAATCATAGCTTATCACAGCCTAAAATGAAGTCCTCTGGTTACTAAGGTTAGTTAAAACATTGAAAAAGAAATAAGAAGTAGGCTTTTTTTTCAGTTCTTACACTACATGTTTCAAGTCACAGGGAAGTTTGGGTTTTTTTTTTAATAAACATGGAGCGTTGTTGTTGAAAAAAATGCTGTTCACTTGCCATTAGAAAATCACAGAAAAAGTGACTATCCTGAACAGGTGTTGGTAGGAATCCTCTGGTATTTTGGGGTTTCTCTGTGATTACAATGATTAGAATCATAGAATCATAGAAACATAGAATCATTGAATCATTTAGATTGGAAGAGATCTTTAAGATCATCAAGTCCAACTGTAAACCTAACACTGCCAAGTCCACCACTAAAGCAAGGCCCTAAGTGACACATCTACCTGTCTTTTAAATACCTCCAGGAATGGTGACTCAAACACTTCCTGGGCAGCCTGTTCCAATGCTTGACAACACGTTCCGTGAACAAATTTTTTCCTAATATCCAATCTAAACTTTCTCTGGTGCAACTTGTGGCCATTTCCTCTCATCCCATCACTTGTCACTTGGGAGAAGAGAAAGACACCCAGCTTGCTACAACCTCCTTTCAAGTAGTTGTAGAGAGTGCTAAGGTCTCCCCTCAGTCTCCTTTTCTCCAGACTAAACAACCCCACCAGTTCCCTCAGCCACTCCTCATAAGACTTGTTCTCTACACCCTCTACCATCTTTGCTGCCCTTCTTTGGATGCACTCTATCACATTAACATCTTTCTTGTACTGAGGGGCCCAAAACTGCACCCAGCATTTGAGATGCAGCCTCACCGGTGCCAAGTACAAGGGAGCAATCACTTCCCTACTCCTGCTTGCAGCACTATTTCTGATACAAGCCAGGATGCTCTTGGCCCTCTTGGCCACCTGGGCACACTGCCAGCTCATATTCAGCTGGCTGTTGACCAACACGTCCAGTGTTTTTTTTTTTTTCCACTGGACAGCTTTCCAGTCACTCTTCCCGAAGTCTGTAGCATTACATGGGATTGTTGTGACTCAAGTGCAGGACCTGGTACTTGGCCTTGTTGAATCTCATATAATTGGCCTTGGCCCATCGATCCAGCCTGTTCAGATCCCTCTGTAGAGCCTGTCTACCTTCAAGCAGATCAACACTCCTGCCCAACTTGGAGTTGTCTGGAAACTGGCTGAGGGTGCACTTGATGCCCTCATTCAGATTATTGATAGAGAGAGATGTTAAACAGAACTGGCCCAAATACTGAGCCCTGGGGAACACCACTTGTGAACAGCCATCAACTGGATTTAAGTCCATTCATCACAACTCTTTGGGTCTGGCCACCCAGCCAGTTTTTTACCCAGTGAAGAGTACACCCATCCAAGCCATGAGCAGCCAGTTTGTCCAGGAGAATGCTGTGGGAAATGGTGTCAAAGGCTTTACCAGTAGTGCTAAACTAATACTGAAATAGTTTTCCCCAAGTTCAGTCTGTGTTTGCCCGTTACTGCTCCCACTTAATATCCTTGTCCCTTGAGCCTCACATTGGGTGGCAAAACTGTCATAGTGTACCCCGACTTGGGACCAAGCTATGCAGTCTCTCACTCACTTCTCCCACCCTCCAAGAGAATGAGGGAGAGATAATATAACAAAAAAGCTTGAGTTTTGAGACAAGGCCAGGGAGAGACCATTCAAGTTACTGTTACGGGCAAAACAGACTCCACTTGGGGAAAACGGTTTTATTATTAATAAAACCAAAGCAGGATCATAAGGAAGAGAAGAAAGAAACTTCCCCCCACACTTCTCTTTTCTTGGGCTTAACGTCATTTCAATTATCTCTACCTCCTTACCCCTCACTGAGAAGCACACAGAGGAAATACGGAATGGGGGTTATGGTCAGTTCATCACATGTCGCTTTACACTGCTCCTTCCTCCATGGGGCAACAACTCCTCACATTCCTCCCCTGCTCCAGCCTGGGGTCCCTCCCACGGGCTACAGTCCTTCATGAACTGCTCCAGCGTGGGTCGTTTTCCACAGGGTGCAGTGCCCCAGGAACGGCTCCCCCAGTGTAGGCCCTCCACTGGCCACAGCCTCCTTCAGGCATCCGCCTGCCCTGGCGTGTGGGCCTCCATGGGCTGTAGGGGCACAGCCAGCCTCACCTTGGGCTGCACCATGGGCTGCAGGGGAATCTCTGCCGGGAGCAGCATTACTGCTCCCCCTCCTTCTTCACTGACCTTGGCATTTGCAGCCATTCCTCTCACAAGAAATTCTTCACAACCGGCTCAGGCAGACGCCTCTCAGGTTCCCTTCACATCTTCTCTCTTTACTTCTAGTGGCCAGGTCAAGTCGGGCCCAGATGGCCACCTGGCAGGAGGCCAGAGGGTGAGGGCTGCAAGGCCCACAAGGCTCACGCCTCCCCCTCTCTGCCCCCGCTCAGCTTCTTCTGTCGTAGTTCAGCCCCGATCGGGACCAGACTACGCAGTCTCTCTCTCACTCCCCCCACCCTCCGAGAAAGTAGAGGGAGATAATATAAGAAAAACGGCTTGAGGTCTGAAATAAAGACGGGAAGAAAATCCTTAAAGTTACCGTTACGGGCAAAACAGACTCGACTTGGGGAAAACTATTCATTTATTACTAAAACCAGCAGGATAATGAGACAGAGAACAAGATAAACCTCCTCCCCACCCCTCCCTCTTCCCAAGCTTAACATTATCTCTACTACCTTCTCCCCCCTGAGCAGCACAGGAGGGAAGAGGGAATGGGGGTCACGCGTTGTTTTACGCCGCTGCTTCATAGTCGGGGGAAGAACTCCTCACATTCCTCCCGTTCTCCAGTGTAGGGTCCCACCCATACGCCACAGTCCTTCATGAAACTGCTCCGGCATGGGTCATCTCTTCCACAGGGTGCAGTCCCTCCAGAACGGCTGCCCCAGCGAGCCCTCCACGGGCCACAGCCGCTTTCAGGCATCCACCTCCCCTGGTGTGGGGTCCTTCACGGGCTCCAAGTGGATCTCTGCTCCTCCGTGGGCCTCCATGGGCTGCAGGGGGACAACCTGCTCCACCATGGTCGTCACCACAGGCTGCAGGGGAATCTTGGCCAGGAGCCGCATTACTCCTCCCTCTCCTTCTGAACTGACCTTGGTGTCTGCAGCTGTTTCTCTCACAAGAAAAGTTCTTCACAACAGGCTGGCAGACGCCTCTCAGGATCTTTTCACATCACCCATCTCATCTCCTCTCCACTTCTTGCAGCCAGGCCGGGCTGAGTTGGGCCCAGCCGGCCGCCTGGCGAGAGGCCAGAGGGTGAGGCCTGCAAGGCCCACGAGGCCTGCGCCTCCCCCTCTGTGCCTCTGCCCCCGCTCAGCTTCTTCACATCTTGTCTTCTCTTTTTTTTTTCTGTTTTCTCCTTCTTAAATACGTTATCGCAGAGGTGTTATCACGGAACATTCTGCTACCAATCGGCTTGACCTTGGCCAGCAGCAGGTCCACCCTAGGCCCAGCTGAGTCCACTGAACAAAGGGGAGCAACTTCTAGCAGTTTCCTACAGAAGCTGCCACCTTAGGCCCCCCCTCACTAAACAAAACCACAACAAATTCCCTTTTTTTTTATTTTTCCCCTTCTTAAATACGTTATCGCAGAGGTGTTATCAGGAAACATTCTGCTACCAGTCAGTTCAGTGTTGGCCAGCAGTGGGTCTGCCCTAGGCCCGGCTGAGTCCACTGGACAAAGGGGAAACTTCCAGCAGCTTCTTGCAGAAGCTGCCACTGTAGCCCTCCAGACTGCACAAACCCAGGACAAAGCAGTAGACACTGAGATATTCAGAAAATCTGTCAATGTAGTCAGCCAGTACAAAGTGGCCTAAAATTGTTAATATGAAACCACCTTTTTTTCTTAATTTCAATCTTTTTTTTTTTTTTTGTGTCCACCGCTTTACTACAACTCATTCTTAAGAAGCAGAGTAAATAGCTTACCTTCATTATTTTCTTATAAAGACGTAATATCTATTTGAGGTTGCTGTGGGATAAATTACATTGTGTACACAAAAGTATGCATATGATGCATATGTGGAAAGTGCTAGGTAAATGTAAAAAATTATTCTTCAAGCAATTTTTGCCTAAATTACTTCCCATTTTCTCTTGTAGAAGTTCCTTTGATACTATCTTTCAAATTACAAAAGACTTTAAAATGTTTGCATTCTGAAGGGTTCTTTTCTCCTCTGTTTTTATTTTTTCTCAGAGCAGTGCATCAGGTACACTAGAAAGCTACTGTGTTAAATAATGCTTTTGTAACTGCACTGAAAGATGCCAAAGAAAAAATTTAATTCACCTTTTACTTGAACTTTGCAAAAAATGAATTAGAGAGCAAGAGAGCAGCTTTTCAAAGGATTTTTAAAATCAATTAAAAAACCTCGTTTTGAAAGAAAATCTCATTTAGGTGCCACAAGTGGCATTAATTTTTTTCACTCCACATTTTCCATAGCTTACTCGTAGTGGTCTTCTACTTTTTCCCCTACAGCTTCAGTAATCATATTGGTTCAATGGTCCTTACTTCTCTGTAAAGCTGTTTAATCAGCAGGATAAAAATCAGTCATCCTTGACCTTTCCTTGAACCTTGCATCATTTGTTGAACCCAGTTTCAGCCAGCAAATGATTATTTCAGAAAGTGCTAGCATTGACAGTCCAGTTTTCCCAAAAATATGGAAGGGAGACCTGAAAAATTAGCCATTAAGGGGTTTAACTGACATCAAAATCCTCTGTATCTATCAATCAGGCCTAAATGCATAAGAAGTCATGTTCTCAAGTCTAGAAGAACTAGTTACAGCACAGTCATGTGACATTGTTAAAAAAACCCCTTTAATTTGTCCTGCAATGTGTGCAATATTTGTGTTTCTACACCATTTTCTGCTTTGATCAAGTGATATTTTATTGAGATGATTGTCATAAAGGGATATTTTAATTACAGAAAAAAAAGAATGCTGAAAGTGAAGTGACCTGATTTTGTAAGAATTTCTGCGTATTATCATTCTAGAATGATTCATGGAATCTAAATGATATTCAAAATAAAGTATGTGTGTGTTTGTTTTTCTTAGAAATCTCAATAAATAAATAGGAATTTCATGTGCTTTTTCCAGAAAGCCCCTAAATATTTTGAGCTTCTGCTAAAACCATATGGGAGACTGAGTATCTGTTACAGATGATAAAAAACAGAGACCAATCAAAATGCATCATAAATGTATTATTTGACTCTTTTTTAAATCATAATTTACAAAACAAAATGGAAATGTGACAATGTCAGAGATGGTTTAGTGAAGAGCAATGAAAAGTAGTTCTACGAAGGTGATTATCTCTGTAACTATGAAAAACCATAAGAACATTATCCGTCTCCCACCATGAAAAATTCTGGCAACTGTGATTCTGGCTGTAGCTCTAAAATAAAATTTCAGATGCTGGAGGTAACTCATTATCCATGGAGTATTGCTTATGAACCTACAGGGCTGAATATAACGTTTTGCAAATGAGGAAAGGAGGAGGTATACATTCTGATTTCCTGTGCTTTTTCTGTTTTTTTCACTCTTTTGTCGGATATGATCAACGAGACAATATTTAGATAGGCAGGTATCCTTTTAAAAGTATTTACTGTGATCTAGATGTCCACATTGGAGTAACCAGTCATTTCAATGGGGTGGGTTTTCTTTGACAGATGAAGCTCAAAGTCATGGACTAAATGAACCCAACAGACTTTGGAGGGATAGCCCAAAGAGTGAGGGAATGATATCTGTGTGTATATATGTACTAAGTATGACATTTATGGCATGGATACTTTCTTTGGCCAGTTTGGGTCAATTATTCTGTCTGTCTTTCTCCCAGCTTCCTGCACCTGCACATTAGCAAGACCTGGAAAACCGGACAGTGTCCTTGGTCTCATTAGCAACAACTCATAACATCAGTGTATTTATCAACATTCTTCACATACGAAATCCAAAACACATCAGCTACTCAGAGGAAAATTAACTCCATCCCTGCCGAAACTAGGACACCAGTCTTTTTAATGGCAAAATATTTGGTGTTCCTTTCCCACCTCTGTCAATATCTATTTTAGATATGCCAGTGAAATATATAGATCTAAGTTATTTTAATGTTCATTGGAAACATTAGTTCCCGTGGTTCCATACTAATTGAAAATATGTATCTGAAGCTCCATAAGAGAATCTTAATAGTTCTCTTGGGAGATTACACTCAGTGAAACATGGTGGGGCATGCATTTTTGCATTGATTTTAATACACATATATTGCACAGAGATGCCAGCTTTGCTACCTTAAGATGTGAAGAATAAGAATATAGAAAAGTACAAGTCATTGTTAAGTACTTGTTAAAGTGGGCTAAATTATCTACAAGTGACTGACTGTCAGTAATGCAGTATGATTTAATGTGATTCCTTCAGAACTATTCTTCTCTATGTGACAGAAGTTTCCAAGGAAGGTCAATGATATCTCTAAGAGATTATGACAGCTGAATTATGGATTCAAACAGCTCTGCCTTTTACATGACCACAGAAAATGAAATAGGTTTTGATTTATAGCCATTTTATTCTAATATATATTTCTCCATTATAGTTCATCTAAAATTAGGCAATCCAGGTGTATATATACTCCACATTTTTCCTTGATTCATCCAGTGAACTATAGATTTTAAATTAAATTGCACCACTGCTTAAAGGAAATATGAGATGGAGCTAGTATTACAGAAATAGCAGAAAGACTCAGAATAGCCATTACTAATAAACAAAGCATGGACTGCAAGCCAAGGTTTGAGATGAAGGATACTGACTTTTCAATTACATTTGGAAATCCATCAAATGCTGTCTGTTGAAATGCTTTACTTGATTTCAAGGTCTTGTTTAGCTGATATTTAGTTTAGAATAGGGGCAGCTCCTTTTGTACACAGTAGTGGATGGCAAGATATCACTGCTGTAAAAAATCAGCTGTGAAGGCTGAGTCTGGAAAGATTTTTTTTTTTTTTTGTTCACTTGGCTGCTACTGGTAAGAAGATACTGTAGATTTTTTTTGGTTTATTTTCCATTTTACTAGACAGCTAATGGAGAATTAATTAAAATAAATATACGCTTGTCCAAAGAAATTTTATTTCTTCCTAAATGGGTGAGCAGAAGAGTGTTGGAGGTAGACTGGAGCATCCTCTTTGGAACTTACCTCTAAAATCTTGTTTCTTCTGCCTTAAAGGTGATAAGCAGGGGCAGCAGGGTGCAACCATGGCAGCTTTATACCTTGTACAAACTTGTCACAACATGTAAAAAGCTAGTATTTGTTTTTGTTTTTTAACTAACTGACATTTAAATGAATTTTAACTTTTTTTTTTTTTTAACTAACACTTAAGGACAGTACAGCATTATTGTGCTTTTGTTAGCTTGTGCAGTGAGGATTATTCTGCCTGTTCCAAAACTAGCATGGATGAGTAGGTTTTACTCAGGTTGAGTAAAAAGAGCCACAAATGAGGCAGTTGTACAGTTTGGAAAGCAGTGATCATTTCATGTCTTTACCTATATTGTAAAGTATTTAACAACTAAATATTTTTGTCTTGTTAGTGTTATCTTGATAATAAAAAGTACTTTTAATTTTTTTTTTCTCTTAAACTTTCATGGCATTATGTGTGTGTACATGTACCTATGCACAAATGTACTACAAAAATTTCTGTTGAGATCCTTACCAGCTAACAAGCTTTAGATGTGGCACTGGGAGAGGGAGCATTAGCTCTTGACCTTCTACTTGCAATTTCTCTCTCTTCATGCTGCACACCCAAGTCCTGCTTTGTGGAAGACTTGCCTCAAATACAACTCTGAGATTTTTTCCTACTCTGGAGTAACTTATTTTTTGAGCAGCTCAGCAGTTGTTATCTTTCCAGTATCTTCAAGAGGTGGGTTGGAGATCTTGGTGCTAATGCGGGGTCTGAAATTCTTACACTTCCACAAATGAAACAAATGTGTATATAGGCTCTTATTAGTGGAAAGCATCCTCTTTAGGCAGCTTGATGTTAAAAGTGTTGTAGTAGTCCTAACAGGAGGATTATTTTACATTCAGGTGTTAGTAATCCACCTTAGAAGAAACAGGTCTAGAATGTTCTGTACTGTGCCATGCTGCATGGCACACATTACTTGGCCTTCAGGACTGCACAGTGCTGCACATATCTCTTGCTGTAGGATAAGCTTAGCTGGCTAATCAATGGAAGACTCTGTAGGTGTTACCCGCTTAGCAGTGATGCTGATGTCAGTGGCATGTTTTATCATTAAGTGAAATGAGGTATTTTCATATAAACATCCTTTTGCTGAATAGTAGAAAAAAAATGAATAGAGTTTCTTGCTTCTAAGTAAGTTCTATTAAAAACTCTACCACGATGCCAGCAAACCTCACCATAGATAGTAAATCTGTGCAGGATGCTCTGTCCTTACCAGAGGTCCATCGAATGCTGTATCATCTCAGGGTTCTCATCATCAGAAGAGATGTAAAATTTTATAACATGCTATCAGTTTTTCTTGGAGATTAATAAAATCTTTCTTGAGAGTGCCTTTCTTGCTGGGGTTCAGAAAGAATGCGAACCTGCTGGGGCAAAACAAAAGTACTCCTAGGAAGTGGATTTTCTCTATACTTCTGTCTTCCTTAAAAAGTAAAAGGTATGTCAAGTGAATTTCCATTGAAAAGTAATGAGGAAAAGCAACTTTCTGAAAAAGTAGCTGAAAGGTTTTTATTTAAAAAAAAAAATTAAATTGTATTAATTTTTTTTTCTGTTTGTTTTTTTTTTAATTAAAAATTAACTAAAACCTGTAATTTTGAAAGCTTTCCTACTTCTTTCTCATCCTTTATTATATATTGGGGTACTTTGTTGACCAAAATTTTCTGGATCTCTGGCCATGAACCTTCCTCATATTCCTGTCTGTTCTGTTTTGTTGTTGCAAGGTAACATTTTGCAATTAAATATCAGCCATGGTCATCAGGTATTCCCAGATTGTTAGGACAGAACATGACATAGCTGCAGCTGGAAGAAAACTTAGGTGCTAGACACTATTTGCATAAGGAAAATTATTTTGATATGCAACTGGAAGATACAATAGGATAAAATGTTACCCAGCATGTCTGGAAAGTTGTAATGCTGGCATGTCACTGTTGTATTTTCTCTACAGAATGGCATGTTTTGGTATCTCTCTGTTAGTGAGTTACTGCTCAGCACTTCAGTAGATAAGAAGGCTTAGTAGATAATTGTTCACTTTATTCTGTTGATATTAAAAAACCTACCAAAACTAACCCCCTCCTAATTTTCCTGTTAAAATTAGATAATTTAGGAAGGCTTTGGGAGTGAGGTTGCTAATTTTCTAAGTAGCTGAGTGGTAAAACATTTCAGTGTTAACTACTCAGGAGCCCGAGACCTAGTTTACAATAGGGAAAAAAGTAGAATGCATTTGTAATGACACAATCTAAAGGCATGCAAGAACATAGTAGTGCTCTTTTATATAACCAGTAAGTATAATTTGAAAATGGCTTTAGGAGAAATGAGTGATTTGATCATGTGAAGAGAAATTCGTATAGCCAGTCTAGAGTGCTCTCTCATTTCAAGGGTTTAAGCTTTCAGGAGTATGTTTTTATTTAGGCTCTGATTTTTCTGATAATTTTATTTTGCCTTTCAACAGTGGAGATTAAGTGATAGTGTCTGAAATTGAACTGATTTAAAAGTGACCAGCTACCTGAGTTGTGTAGTATTTATATGAGGAAGAAAAAAAATTGATTGAATTATAAGCATAAGTTGCAGTTTCTTTCAGATGTATTCTAAATGCTGCAGTAATCCTAGACTCCTTTTGGATATCTGAGTCAAAGACAGTGCTGCACATTTTTCAGTTGCAATTTCAAATTTTTTTTTAATGTATTAGGGATAGAGAGGAGCCACTGATATCTTGGCAAAGTAGCCTCTAAGCAGTTTATTTAAGACGTGAGATAGACTGTCTGACCTGTACTACATAGGGCTAACAATAACTGTATTTTCCATCTGAGGTCTAGGAATTAGCTCATTCTCTGCCTGGTTTGCTTTCTTGTACAAATCATAACAACTGCTACTAACTGATGTATTTCTTGTGTTTTCCTAATCTTAAGAAACTTCTTAACATTGACCTTCATTAGTGCACAATTTTCTTCAAGCAACAAAAGACAGAGATTATTAAACTACTTTTTCTCATTTATTTTTTGGAATTTAAGAAAGTGCCACCTGATACATAGATATATAGATTTGTGTAATTTTTATACAGAAGCTGTCAGGATACATTAGCAAATTCTTGCAATGTTTTACAGGAAATAGACCTGCTAAAACCCTCAGGAAAATGATGATCGAAGACTTCACAGACTTCTGGTTTTCCCTTTAGTAGAAATCAGTAGAGCGTTATCCTTGTTTTGACTTTCTGAAACCTAATGGTCATAGAGAAAGGAGGACTGTTTTGGTATTGCCATATGACTTTCCCAATTCTTCCTTGTCTTTAAACTTTCCATCTTGTCTGTCACCGTCAGTTCCTCCTCTCTGGACTAAACCTCCTTCTCTTGGGTACTTCTGCTCCAGAAGGGCCAGGCCACAGACCATTGAATATGCGTGATGTTTTCTTGACTAACTGCTCAGATATGCTCCTGGACAAGGAGTGACAGAGCCCTTCCTACTGCTGTATTTGTATCTGGATATGAAAATATCATGTTACCATACAAGGGTAATTCTGCCTTCTGCTGACAGTTCATTTGCATCTTCTGAGATAGAGGCAGTCATATTATTCTGGTTCAACTCACATTAAAGGATGGGATATCAGAGATGGAAGGTCACGGTTTTTTGCTGATGTCCACAACAGATTACAGGGAACATATTTTTATTGTTTACTGGTGATCTTCTTAGTTCCTTTCCTTAAGGTCAGAGATTATCTAAGATCTTTTTCGTTCTTTTGGTATTTCTGTGAGCTGCTTGACAACTCACTAAATGACAATCTAGGTTCTGTCCCAGTCCCCTTCTGCACACTGTTATTAATCTTTTAGGCCATTTATTTCTCTCACATAATATTATAAGAAGAAGAAATATTCACTTTTCTGGAAACACTTTATTTTCTTACAAAATTTCTTGAGCAACTAAATAGTAACATTTATAGAAATGTTCATAGAAGTGTTTTTATTGCATTCAGCTCTGTGTTCAATGTCTATAAACTTCTTATCTGTATTGTTCCTGAGTCTCTTCAAATTCAGACAGACATCTCTTTATTGCACTAGATGTACATCATGATTCGATTTTTTCTTTTTTTTTCCAAAGACCCAACCCCTATCAAGTTAGATAGGTTTGTATTAAATGTATCAATTTCAAATCAATATTTGAGGGCTTATCTAGATCTTCTTCACTTTGTATCTGATGTTAATCATCTTCACCTCAGAAGTTGAGAACTTGATACTTTTCAAAAGAGGTATTGACCAAAAGTATTAGAGTTGAAGAAGGCATTATTTCCAAAACAGTACAGCAGAATGATGGAAATTACTGAGATTGTGTATCAGCTTCACCAGATCGATTTAGTCCCTGTTTATATGCTCTTCCTTGCTTTGAGCAGTCAGAAAGTCTTTCCTTGTGTTTTCAGGTCTAGGAAGTAATAAAAGGTGATTCATCCTTCTGTTTGCTGGACAAAATGAAATAGGCTTATCTTGAGATCATGAATTGCTAATCCTTTTTCCCATAGTTGTTAACAGTGAGCCTCTGTTTACAATTGAATTATCTACAGGTGATGGTACCATATGTCAGAATGTGATGAGGATCTAAGGTCTTGTGATCACCTGTCACCTATTTTCATGGTACTGGACAAAGACATAATGCAAAAATAATGCACAGAGAATAGAACCCTATCATATGTGATACATCACATGGTAACAAATCTAACACCCTCCTCTAAACCAAACTTTCCTGAACCATTTTTTTAAAACTGAGTCCAGTAATTACATGTAAAAACCATCAGTTTCTCTCCTTGTACGTAGTATCTTGTTTTCATTTGTAATAAAATACCAACAAGCAGTCTGGGCCTCATTCAGCAAGCTGCAATGTCCCTTGTAATGATGGGGAGAGTCAGGTCCATTAAAAATGAATAAAGTTTTGCTCCTGTTACAAAGAATTAAATATTTTTAAACATTTGAGAAAATCTTGACAATTATTTTAATTTGAAAATTCAGTAGGGCAGTATTGTTGAGAGCAGGAAGAGAAACTCTCAAGAATGTACAATGACAATATTTAATTTTATATATAACAGCACTCAATAAACTTAAAATATGGACTTACAAAGGAATAACTGATGTGAGAATCTTGCCCTGCAGATTTGTTTCCGGTGATGTCAGTAAATCTGGAAAGAACGGTTTCATTTCCAGAGCTCAAGCTGATTTTTTTTTTTAACTGGTTAAAAAGAAACAGGAAGCAAAAAAAAAAATCTCTAAAACTTGTCTCTAAACTGCACTGATAATAGCTATACTAAATACACAGGTTTGTAAGTCTATTTTTACCAACTTCCTGGCAGGGTCAGATGTAAGGAAGGGTCAAGTTTGGTACCAGTGAATTCAATATGGCTAGGATTTTCCCCCAGGTACAGTCTAGACTAACAGATATTTTGAAAAGTTTCAAGCATAAAATCAGGAGATGATTGTTGAATTTGTTGGTCAGTTGTTTTTCTAGCAGGGTCCACTACCGAGAGATGGTCCAACCATTACATTTCAAAGGTCTGTGATATTACAGTACAAAAAGAGTCTGACCTCAAAGATATCAAAGTAAATAACTTCAAAAATATGGAACTGCTGTAAAATGAGTCTTAAATCAGAATGGAATAGTCAGTTCTAGCAGATTTTGTATATATGTTCTCTGGGTATTGCTACATTTCTCTTGTGATACAAAATTCACCAGCTTTTAATGGAAGAACAAGGAGACAGTGCAATTAAAAAGAGGAATATTCAAAATTATACACATAAAGTACATGGTTTCTAGAATGGTTTTTAATTTCTCCCTTTTAATTGCATTGAACTTGGTGCTAGAATTCATTGGCACATGAATTGCTGACATTCAAAACGTGATAAACTGATAATAAGGTAAGATCTATTTCCTATATGTTTATGTTTGCGTTATAAGAATATCCAGAGTTATACTACATGTATGATAATTGAATTCTGATGCAATTGTCTACCTATTGCAGGCAAAGGGGAATTCAGCATTAAGGATTTATTTGTGTCTGCATATATAACAGTTCCTGCAACTTCTGATGTGTCTGTGTAAAGTGAAGATTCTGTTCTGTCTAGGCAAGCAATTAGTCCTTGTGGTTTTTTTTCTAAGTTCTTATAATAGTTGGTGCCCTAACTCTGCTTTCTTTCAGTGTTTCTATTTTGGTTCTTTTTTCTTGTTTTTCTAATTTAAAAACAAGTCACTTTAATGTGATGGGAAATCTGTTGCTTTGTGTGTATTAAGCAGTTCAATTATAATTGAAAGGAAAATGACTCAGTTAATTTCTGCACTGCTTCTGTTTCATATTCTGAGTATATGTACATTACAGTCATACTGCAGGGCAATCTAAAAACAAGTGGAAATCTAAAAACCAAAAGTAAACTGGTCGACTCAGAAAGCAATAGCAGTTTTGCTAGTGCAGTTTGGTGCACAACAAGGATTAACTTAACCTATTACCTGCAGCTAAAGTAATTCATACTGAACTCCAAACAAAGCTGACAATGAGAAGGAACGTACTACATAGACATCCTCTGTGTTAATTTAAACATTTTGTAGAATTTGTAAAAGTAAGAATGACAAATTTTGAGATATATACATTAATGAGTTCATATATAGGAAGATGAAATAAAAATATGAAAAATTTAGATTTGAAGTATGAAGCAGAGTTAAAAGATCTTTCTTTCTAGTCTGTAGCATTTGAAAAGACATGGAACATCTGGCTACTTACTGAAATATTTCGGAAAAGCAGCTGTCTATAGCAGGAAGAACAAATCACTTTGAGGACCTTTGCTTTTTAAAAGGTATTCAGGCAAAGTAAAAACCATATTTCCATAGGATCTATGTTAATCAGAAAAAAAAAATTGTTGCAAATTTAACGGCTTGGTCATGGTAATAATGAAAGATTTCATGGATTAATATGGCAAAAAAAGAAAAAACATATTAAAGATTCAATTACCTGTGTTGCTTAAGCAACTTATTATCAACGATTATACATGTCTTCCAAAGGATAAAAATGAATACCTATTAACATGTCTTCCAACTTGTGTTTTATAAATTCTTCACATCACTGAAACATCAAGTAAAGTTCTCACCCAGTTGCACTTGACTGGATACTGTACAACAGATTCTTAATTGCTGTACATCTGTTGACTTCAGGGGAATTATGCTGATTTGTCTCGGCAAAAGATATTCTCTGGGTTGTTCATATTATGAATCTAGGCTTCATTTAATTTTGCAGAGTTTCTGAAATAGAAATGAAACAAATGTTAGCCCAGTTATTTGCTTTTGCACTTTCTTCTTTAGCTGTTTGTCAGTAGGATGAAGGCACTTGATTCTCAAATATCTGTCCATATCTCTTGAGTTAGAAAATAATTGCACTTTCTGAAATACAAGAAAGGTCACTGAAATAATTTGCTTTATCGACATAATTTTACATCTATTCAGAGCACTTTGTTTAACTTCCATTTCACGCTTAGCAAGTCTGCAGACTGAAATGATTTTATGTTAAAATGTTTGCTTTCAATGTCTCTCTATCATAATAATTTAAATAATAATGATTTAGTGATTGTTTCCATTTTATAGTCTTTCAAGCACATTTCTTTTTTTTTGGTAGTAGCAACTGAAACAACAGCATAAAGTAAGGAGAATGGGTTAGCAATAGTAGTTTATAATCTTCCAATAACATTGTGTTCTTAATCTTGTCCACAGAGATGTAGTTGGAAAATGGAGATAGTAGCTAATTAGTGTCCCAACATGAAGTTGTAGAAATGTCTGTTGAAAATACTTGTTTTATGCAGCAAAATGAAACTCTAGTTCTTTCTGTATGCTACTGGCAACCATGAAGACAGAGGTCACAAATGCTTGGCTCACTTACAATTGTGCCATCTCTGCTGCTGGAAACAAAGCACGGTTTGAAAATCTGTAGTCAGGAAACAGAAGTCAGTTGCTTTTCCTCACATCTGCATGCCTAACTGATGATCTTCAGACACCCAGTTATAACGCATACTGGCAAGAGGAAGAAAGATTCTAACAGGGCTACTGGAGAGCTGCCTAATTGTAATGGATACATATAGAGGTGAAGTTAGTGTTTTTGAAAGATACAAAGATGACAAAATAACCAAGGCAACCTCAAATGCTTTTTCAGTCATTTGCTTTTGAAAGTGTGCTAAGGTCTGTCTGGCCTATGTTCCTGTTTTCTTTCAAACTGCTTTTTGCCAAAGGAAGTAGATATCTGTGTGCAGTTTCCTGGAAACCATTATACCTGCTACTCACAGCTTCCTATCATTTGTGCATTTGTGCCTATCCTTCCAAAGTTTTTAGACAGCTTCTCTGTGTAAAATGGAAGGTCAGACAAATTAGAGCTATCGGTGATACTCTTGGTTATAAATGTTCTCTCCCTCCCTGCCTTTGCTTTTAAAGCTTGTGTTATTCCAGACAGCAACTGGATGAAATTCATCATCCCTTCAGAGACTGATCCTTTTTCACAATGTCTTCTCTCTTCAAAAAGAATTACGTGTTTTCCGTGTAAGTCAGGACACTAGGATGCATGTTTCACCTCTCATGTCTTATGTATGATCATGAACTTTTCAATGACTCTTTTGTGACCTTTATTCTGTGGTGGTGTTTCCTCCTTTTCACATGCAGCTATCCTTACTCTATTTTCACAGTCAATGAGGAAGTCAAATAGAAAAAATTGTCCTCAGTTCCCCAGGCAAATGAAAATGTCATCTCTGTAGTGAGTTCTTGCTCCAGCAGGAAGTAAAAATCACCAGTTGCGACTCAGAAATCTTGAAAGATTTAAAGTTTCAGTTTAGGTGCTTTCCTAGGACATTTCTGAATTGTCTAATGTTTTCAGCATCATTCTTTTCTCACACAGAACAGTTTTATTCCACTATAACACCACTGACCTCCTGGAATTATTCCCTATTTACAAAGATGCAAGACAGGAATTAGTCCTGCATTTGCACTGAAAACCAAAATAGATTTTTTAAAAATTGTTTTACAACCTTTCCCTTTTTTAGCATGAAGCAGAAATGCTGCAAGAAGCACTTCTATTTCTGAACCCAGTAGCATAGAGCTCTTTGGAAGTGAAAGAGAAAATCTTTCAAAAGCACATTGGAATGTTTCAACTAAGAGGAAAAATAAAATCCTCAGTAAGCCTCAGCCTGCAAGGGGTCCACCATTTAAATTCTTAATTTTCTCTTCTAATATACAAGCATTGTGCTTAGTTGCTTGACCTTCAAAATATTTTCATATGCGAAAGATTCAATGTCTTCTGTCGAGGAGATTAAAATATTGCCATTACATTGTTTTGAGCTTTTTTTTCTCCTTTACCTTTAGCTATGTTTTAATTTCCTAATTTGATTCACTGATGAGACTACAAGTAGACAGAGCAGTGTCAGTTATCCTATGGATCCTTTTATTACTGCTTCTGGCTCTGTCTTGACAACGAGGGAAAGAAAAAACCAAGACGAGAAAGTTAAACACATCTTGTGCTAATGCAATGATGAACAACAGTGATATAGTCTCACTGTGGCACTTCTGGCAGGGGACAACAACACTAAGTAACGAAACAGGGAGTGACATGAACAAGCAAGAGTAAAAAGAAAGGAGCATGTAAAGAAGATAAGCAGAACAATCCCATAAATTCAAGATTAACTTCCTTCAATTTCCATAAAGTAATATCCCTATGGTGAATATCTGGCAGGGCATTAGCTTTTGCTATTCTGTTTTATTAAAACCTCTAAAGAGAGAGGAATTTATGCATTTACATTTTGGGGATTGAATCCAAGCCCTTGCATTTATTCATTTATTTATTTTGCAAATCAGATCTTTTGTGACAGTCTTTAACTGATAGCATAAGCTGCAGCAGAGAATCCTGAGTGTGCAATTTACTTCCTCATGACAGTATTAATAAGCAGTGCATCTAAGAACAGAACAACCTCTTGTTATTTTTGTAGCCTTTAGGATTCTTGCTCCTGTTAAGTGTAAATCAGCAGAAAGGTTGCCTGCATTTGCTGAGAGGAAAAAAAATCTGATAGTGCCTTCCTGCTCTGCAGCCTCATATTTGTTTAGAATTTGCTCAACTATTACTTTCAACAGGAACTTGAATATCAGAACTATTTATACAGGGATTTTCAGTGATCCGTTGAACAGATATGAATTCTGAAGTTCACCATTTGCTTTATTTTCAGAGCTACTTCAGTCCAAATCATTTCACAGAGATGTCTTTTCCTCCCTGCCCCTCTGCCCCAATTCCTCTGTGAGATGTAATGTATACTTGCAGAGGTAAACATTTCACATTCTATCATCAAAGCTCTTTTCTCCCATATTAGTATAGGAGACACATGGTAGGGCCTTGTTAAGATGATTATCTGAGATCTACAGAATTTGCTTCTGGGTGTGAGATAAACTAACAAAAGGGGAATTTTACAGAATGTAGTTGCACAACTCTTCATATCTAATCTGAGAGACATACAACACAGAAACGATAATCCTTTGAAGATAGATCAATTTCCTCTCCCTTGTGTGAAGGGCCCCTCAGCTGTAGAAGCAATGATGCTTCCTAGCATAAAAAGCTCTGTGTTAATGGTGGAGAACACAAGAATTTGGGATGGAGCAGGATTATGCTAAAGGAATAAATTTTGGTTTTTTTTTTCTTTTCTTTTTTTTTACTCCCTGCCCCACTACCTCCCCCGCCCCCTTTATAGAACCAGGGGCTGAGGTGGAAGCAAATGGAAGGGGAGGAAGGATTATTCTGTCTGTCTCCTTTCTGTTTCACCTGGCACCACCATTTGGGCTATATCCTTGACTCTGTATTCAACATTCTACCATCTGCTCATTCTCTATGTATTTAATTAATTTCTTGCTGTAATGATTGAAATAGCAATATTCTGAGATTCCCTTTGGTTTGTGCATTATATGACTCCCAGAAGTAACTGATTTGGTTCTCATGTATATAGAACAATTGCAAACATTCAAGGCCAAGTTGGACGGGGCTCTGAGCAGCCTGATCTAGTTGGAGATGTCCCTGCTCCTTGTAAGGGGGTTGGACTAGAAGACCTTTAAAGGTCCCTTCGAACCCCAACTGTTCTATGATTCTGTGATTTGAGTACTCACTTACACCTACATTACTCATCACTAACCATAGTAAAACTTTGCAAAGCAACTGTATTTTTGCAGAATTCTTGCAGCTTGTTTATTGATCCAAATGTCCCTGGGATTAGTCTTTCTGTGGTGACTTATCTATGATGCTAGGTGATGCTGGTAGGGTTTCAAAAGCATGTTAGAGGGGCTAGGATGCTAGTGTTATCCCAATTGTCCAGAGGCATCCTTTGTCCTTCATGGACAGCTCTAAGCTTCCAAGAGGCAAAGTCCTTATTTCCAGGGCCAAGATGTCTTATAGTTTGTTTTACCTAGCATGAACAATACCAAAGTCTCCAGTAAAATTCTACTATCTCATTACATTATGGTATATAATGTGAACTAATATATATATTAACAAAGTTAATACATATTCATACTATGAAGAGTGATTGATATAATAGTTAAGGACAGGAACTTTCACAACACTTTAGAAGATAAACCTCTAATGAAAAAGTATAAATGTATGATTGGGTAGATTGACATATTTTTGCCTGAGATTTTCGTTCACTTGTCACAGCTACTGCCATGGTACTTGTAGAATAGTTTTATGCCTTCCTAGAAAAACCCTCATAAAGTCTACATTCCTCATTTCTGTTTGGCTTAGCAACAAAATCAGAGTGATTTACACCAATATCTAATTTCTGTGACTGCAAAATTCAAGTACAAATGTGATAGATAGATCTTATAGAAAACACGAGGTGACTTACCTAAGCAGAAACAGAAAATCTGTTAGAGTACAGGGTGAAGTTTGCCTCAGCTGACACCAAAGGTTTGTTTTTACTGCAGTTGCAAGTCTCTTGAAAAACAGAACAAGAAAGGAAGAGGATTGCAAGAAAATTGCAAGAAGATTGCAGTAAAGACAGAGAAAAGCTGGATCATATGAAGAAAAGTTAAAGGGCCTAAGAAAGGAACATACAATTTCTATAAGACAATATTTACTGATCTTCATATAAGATGTTTTTTTTTTTGTTTTATTATCCCTCACTGATTTTCTTTACTCTCTAAGATTTTCAACTGTCTCCATTGTCTAATGCATACTTTCATCACCTCTCTATTTTAATCTTTGAAAGCTGCTTCCATTATCACCCTCTTATCTTGAAACTGGTTTCATACCCTTTTGATCTACTAATTGGTGTTTTATCTTCTGATCTCTTTTCTGTTTCCTCTTTATATCACTTGACTCTATTTTCTACTAATATGCATCTTATTTTTCCTCATTCTCATTCCTTCTTTCATCTTTGAATTTAAATTGTATCTCCAATTCTTCTTTTCTTTGGTTGACCTGTGTTATTGGTTTTTTCTTCTTTTTCTGTTTCCTCCTCTTCCTTCCCTGAGAATGACCCATGACCACAAAAGCCTTCTTTAAGTTCGTTTTCTATTTCAAGTGTGCAATTTTTAACCTTCTTTTCCTTTTCATTTTTTTTTCCCTCTCCCTCCCCCTCCCCTTCCCCCTTCTTTTTACTTTCTTTTGTAGCTAGCACACGTACACAGCACTAGCTGGTTTTCACAATTGTAAATCAGCCAGCTCCAAAGGCATGTGTTACTCTGGTAAAAAAAAAAAAAACCACAAAAAAACCCCCAGAATAAGAATTATAGGAAATCAAGTGCACTTTCTGGACGAGGAACTTTAGTAATTGAATTGTTGCATAACCACTAGGTGAAGGGATGGAATACAAAGTGCCTGAGGCAGGACTATGTGGAATTACAGAGGTAGGACTATGTGGAATTACAGAGTTGGTTAAATTGAATTTGAAGACTTAGCTAGTGACTAAAACCTGAAACACATGGAAAGCTATCCTTGTGAGCTACCTGAAAAAATTGATTTCATGTTTGAATGCTAAGTCTACACACCATACTTGCCAAGTGAGGTAATGTATTGAAAAGGATCCCTGTGAACCTATCCTTGATGGCCATCTATAGCGGAAGATAGATCCACAGAAATGCGTTGTTATTTAAGTGTAGAGTGTCTTTTAAAGCTGTTTTTAAAGACAACACATTAGACAACACGAAGAGTAGTTGTACTTTGTAAGCAGTATGGTCCTTTCTTCCTGCAAATACTTGAGACAGTGAAAACACTTTAAAAATGCACAAGAAAGGGTTAGAAAGACTTTCAGTCTCATAGCCACATTCTCACCCTTGTTATGAAGCAAGGTATCAGGTTCACTGAATGTAGAACTTAAAGGCAGTGCATAAAGACATCACAGTAAATGTGATTGAGGCAGTGCCAGGACCATTCCACAGGCTCTTATTTTATGTTTTCTTCTGGGAAATGTATTTAGATGTCTTTGTGGAATGTTATTTATTATAACCATGCATATGCATAGGATACACATTCTGGCATGACTTGAGACAGCTAAGGGATGAAAAGTAAAGGGCTCAAGATACTGATCTCCAATGATTAGGTAGTTGGTTTTATGCTGAAACCATGTGACATTTAGAGATTCTTCTAGATACCAGATTCAGGTGGGAAAGTCTCTCTTTAGGTTGTTTCACCTGCACAGTTTTTATGTATAATGGCCTAGATTCTGCAACTTGATGAATGTAAAAGATGCTTTCATTCATGTAATTAAGATAAAGGCCATTAAAGTGCTATTTGGCCAGACCAGAAGGTGTGATAGCAAGTGCTTAAACTGCCATGTTCTTTACAACACAAAGAATGGAAAAGATATGACATATAGCTTTTCTAGTCTTGAAAGCTGTATTTGTAACAGTGATACTATTCATTTAGGTGTTTTGTCAATAATTTGAAAGGATATACAACAATGTTATGATATATATATAGCTATTGAAAGCAGCGGCATTCAAAAAAAAAGCAAGAAGCAGTTTAAATTTATTTTCTAACATGTAATTGAATGAAATGGGGAGATTTCTTTTTAAGGAAATAAAAGAAAGGCTCAAGGCAGTTATGATTTCAAAGGTTGAGGAAATAGTCAAAGTTAAAAAGCAGCAGTACATTGCACACCTATCAGGTCCAGCTAAAGGTATTCTCAAGAGAATCACAGTGGGAATAAAACATAATTTATAACACACAAGCTTTCAAGCTGAAAAGGTCCTTCTTTAATTCATTTAAAATTGTTAACTACTTTGTGGCATTTGGAGAACATTCATTCTCCACATCTATGGGTAACCTGTCTCAAGAGAGGCTTTAAAATGTTTAGAGTACTTTCTTGGTCATATTTCTTTGTAAACTCCATTGTTTTGCCAGCATCTCATTGCTGGCTACAGTTATTTTAAGTATTTAAATTTGTGCTACAACCAACACAGGTTACAAAACAGAGCATTTGCCCAAAGAGTTTGCCCTTCAGACAACTCACCAATGTCATTACCTGTATAATACTTTGTGTGTTCAAGGGAAGGAAGGATGGTTCAGTGTAGGGTTCCCCAGCCTTTCTTTGGCTGCCATCATGATACATGTGAATTCATATTTTACCACAGCAGCATCAGGCAGTAACACCTTTCTGCACCAGGCAATACAGAGATCCAGAGCCTAATTAATAGCTTTCACTGATGTGATAGCTTTTGCAGCCTTTCTCAGTTGTGTGTGTGTGTGTGAGTGCAGTATGGACCATCCCCAATTGCCTCAATTTCTAGTCTTTAAAATAGGGATAGTCTTTCAAAAGGTATTGAGAGCTAAGATCTGTTAATGGTTGTGACGTTATGAAGGTATAGAAAAGAAAGATTGAGCTGGTTATTTACTTTTTCAAAAGAAAGTTGCAAATGCGAAATTAATAGTTCTACATTTAGTTGGAATCACAGAAAGGTAGGGCTGAAAAGGGCCTTGAGAGATCATTTTGGATAGCTAGGCCATTTATATGCATATTATTTTCTGTTAATTTATTGACTTGATACATAGCTATATTGCAGAATATAAGGCTATCATACACTCCAGGATCTTTGCATGCCCTTTTTCGACTTGGTCAGGGCAAATAGAATAGACCTTGTGTCTGGATTTCATAAATATAGTGCTCAGGACTTACTCCACACTTTCCACTGGAATTTCCTAATCAAAAATGTGGGACCCCCTAACTGAGAAAGATCAGGAAATGCTGGCAATGCTAGGGGTGTAGAAATTGAGTGTGATCAAGAATGTGTTGACATGATGAAGAGAACCTTATATCATTCAGAGCTGATTTAAAAAGAAAGTCTCTACAGAACGATCCCACGGTTGACATACTAGCTAGCCTATACTGACAAATGAAAGGAGTCAGTTCAGCAAGAGAGAGCCAGTATACAATACCACTCGTAATTTCCCAATTACCTCCTCCCTAAGAAAGGCAGATTAGAACAGACATAAAAGGGAAGAACACTGAAAAGCCTGTTCAGTGAGAAGTGCAAGATCTTGGTTTTGCTTTCTAGCTCCTGGAATACACATTCATACTTAAGAAAACCAGACAATAGTTATTCTCTGTTCTTGTGGATTCTCCTCTTTCATATTTGTATGGTTGGGGTATTGCATTTAATGATGGCCTGGGCTCAGAAAGAGAAGCAGATATATCAACATAAGCCTAGGGCAGACAGACATGAAGTAAGCATTAAGCACAGGTCTCCAAAGGTGAAAAGCTAATGAATTAAAAACTGTTGCTCTTTCTGTCTTCCTGCTCTGATTTGTTAAATGTAGAGAGTTATGCATGATCTATACTACAAGTCAAGTGGGCAGAAGGAAAGTGAGTTGGTAAAGTAGGTGACAACATTTAAAAATTACACTAAAAATAACCCAGTCCTTTTATAATATATTATTTTAAAGTGCCTTGGGACATCATGTTACATAAAAAGTGCTATGCTAATTGAAATCGCTGTCTCCACTAATAATAATTGACTTTATGAATCCCTTTTCTCCCAACTGCTAGAAAGTGAGGAGGAGAAAGAGCAGAAGTCTCCCACTTCTTGCAGATCAAAAATAGGGAAAGACAGTGACAGAATTCTCTAGGAACAGTGTGGGAGAACACAAAATTATGAAGAAGTTACAGGGTGCAGACACACACATGAGCTAGATTAATTAGATTCTTTTTAAGGGTAAGAATTCAAATAGGAAGAGTGGCTAAGTAGAGCTCTAAGGATAGAAGGCTCTAGGGCATATTATGGGACTGTGTTGTAATTTTCCAATTTTCCTAATGTTGTCTTTCTGGGGTTGCATGTGCTTGGTACTTCTTAAGAAGGAATTAATCTGTGGTAGGTGCTAGGATGGATTATTAATAATCAAAAAGACCTATGATTCCATTCGTAATCAGAGATGTCATTGGGATGGAGACGTTTCTCATGGTTGTATTATAAATGTGTTTGTGGGTTGAGAAATGGAGATGGGAGAAAGTTCCATGGATGTTTGCCTACGATGAATAGTTTATTACAAAATGTAATTTTGTTGAAACACTAGAAGAAGTTGTTAGCATTTATTTTTTTTTTTAAAGAATACCTACAGCTAATTTGTTGATTTTGTCTTCAGTAGTTTTCTTTCTTTTTTTTTTTTAATTTCTTTTTTTTTTCTTTCTTCTCAGCTGCTAAAATTGACCAAATATTAAGAAATTTCTAAAACTTTCCAATTCAAATATTGTGGTCAGAGCTTGTTCGATTGAAGAAAGGATCATATGTGCCAATACTTGTATATTTTCTTCCAGATATTTCAGTGGAAAAACTGATAATAAAATTAATTCTTCATATCACTCAATTCTAATTTTAATTAATTTTAATTAATTTTAACTGAACTGAATCATTAAAGCTTCTAAATTTTCCTATACACTTTATCATTCTATATGTGGACATGTATAGCATCATGGCATATCCTGGCACAGCACAGCAGTGTTCATGTAGCATGAAGAAAGGGCTTAGTATTTGGTCTTCTGCATAAATTTTAGCTACATTGTACTAACATATTGTTGTGATGGGTAGTTCTGACTTACAGAGGTATTAGTGAGATGGAAAGCCTTAACAGTAAATTAAGGGCCTGGTTCAGTTGTATTAGCAACTTTTATGATTGTCATCATTGGTTTCTGCATGGATGTTTCCAAACAAGTTGCATAGCTTAAACTTTACATTCTGATTAATTTTTGCGGGGCTTTTAAAGTTGCCATGACTTGCTCTTTAGAAAGGTATAGCAGAAGTTTTTAGTAATTCTCTGTCCAACTGTTATAAAAAATATCCATTCTCTGACTGCATAATAAAGAACATTATTTAAAAATATTTCAGGGCTTTCTGAAACCTCAGTGCTTCCCTAATTCAGATTCTGGACATCCATGCACCAACTACATGGTTAAGGTATCTTTATTCATCAGAAAGGCATGATGAGCCATTTAGCAATCCATTTAGCAATGTATTAGCTATTGCCTGGGTTGGTAATTAAATAATGACAATAATAAATCATAATAATGTTTTATCTGAGAAAGAGCTCCATAAGTGTTGAGTAAAATAATTTTTGATTCCAAAGCCCTGGAAAAATGTATGTCCACTCAGCTTTTATTGTGTCAGCTTAGAGGAGGAGGGAGAAAGAAGATGGGCAGATAATGACAAAAGGAGAGCTCACTCAGTTCAAGTAGAAGTACTTTAGCAAAAGAACATACAGAGTGTGTGAATGACTGAATTTAGAAAGTATTAGAGTGAATTTTGAACAATGCCAGCTTGTATGTACTATCCAGAATAAGTATATATGAAGAGTCATCCAGGTAAGTATGGAAGTCCTCCTGAGAATTAAATGAAATTAGATGGTTATGTAAAGACGTACAGGATGTATGCATTTTTGACGATGGAAATATGGAAAGTATTTCTTCACCTGTATCCAGGTCAAACATATATTGTAATGAGTTATTCCTAAGTCCCTTTTCCGTTCAGATTTAGTAACTTGACAGCTCAGTACTCCAGGCAAAGAGAGTTAGTTCATTAAACTTTGACAATAAAGAGAAGGTTTGGTGAGTTGCCTAACCTCAGATCATGTCTAATGACAATTCTATTTACAATTGACTAGATAGTCAGGATGATCTCGAGGTGTATGATGATTCTGAGACCGTGATGATCTGCCTGTTACAAGCAAGTTTGCTATATCATTTCTCAGCTGTGACTCTCTTGATTCCTATTTTCATCCTCTAGCCTCCCAATCAAGGAAGCTAAGAACAATTTTGGAAGTTCTGAAAAATAGATTCCCTATTAATATTTTATTTAAATTTACTTAAATTAACTAAATATTTTAGTTAAATTTTCTTAAATATATTATTAAATTTACTTAGATTTACTCAAATTCATATTTAACCATTTTTGTGGCATTAACACTGCTGTGCTGAGTCTCTGAATAGTGTGATAGGATAGGGCTGGAACAATAGGAATAATTTTTCATACATTTGAAGCTTAAAGAAGGAATATTAGTTTATTTCCACAAGGAAAAGGATTTATGGGCAATGTATGAATCTGTAATCAGAAAGTCAGAATCATCAGAGAAGGAGACCCATGTGTTTTGAACAAAACTCAGCTACAAGGTAAATGTTAGTGCAAATGATATGTCCTTTAAAACTGACATTGTCTGGTACCCTCTCTCTGAGCTAGGATTAGAACTAGGCATCTTTTGCCTCAGATTATTCCTTGAACCTTTGCAGAACTAGATTGCTGCTTCCTCCTCCTCTTTTGTTCCCTTCCAGCTGAGGAGAATCACTACTTGAGGTTATAAAGGTGATTAATTTAATCGATTTTTCAAACATTTAACTTTGTTTTCTAGGTGGCTTTTCCTATATGAAGTGCATTAATACTAAAGACATGTACATTTACAGGGTTGTACATATGAAATACTTTGGAATGTCATGTAAAGTGTAAAGTTTATAATCATCACCTAGTTGCTAATAATAGATTTCCACAAAACCATCCATAACACTTAAAGTATAATTCTGCATAAGCATTAAAGTTTACTATTACATTTCTTCACATTATTTTCTTAAAAATGTCAATAAAAAGTGATGGATGTATATAATACTTTATTTAGGAATGACAGAGTTAAAACTTCAGATGTGCTGGCTGAACGAAAAAGAGCCAGCAGCTCTTAACAGGCTTTTGGTACTACTGTGGGATACAGCTGTGCATTTACACTGATGGATGCTATGAAATCATTTGGATCTATCCACTTTTTTAATATTGCAAAACCTAGTAGTTTCATCACAAGTTTAAGGCTCCCAAGTGATATGTCATACAATGAAGATCACTGCAAAGAATTAAGAACAAACTTTGTGAAGTGATTCCCTAGTTAAATCAATGTGGAGTGCATAGTGTCTGATGATCTCAGATTTGAAAGCTATTTCTACATTTTTTTGGTGACCCTTGAGGAGAGTTACATCTTGTTTGAAAAAATCTAAATACAATTGGGCTAGTATATCTATCCTTTGTTATTTGAAAGCAGGAGTGACAAAGTTACCTCAGAGAACTTCCAGTGTGATCTTCGCAAGCTTTCAGAGATGTGAACTATTGTCATTGCTGAGCTTGACTTTATGCTGAATCAAAATCTTGGAGAGAGGTCCTGACTACATGGCAGATAAGTTTTCAGTCAATCATGATCTCTCTCAAACAATGAAAATATGACAGCTGATTCTAGCAGCTTCGACCCTAGCATTGGTAGTGGGGGATTGCCTCTCTTTAGATGATATATAAACACATTCCTTTTTTAAGCTAAACCAAACATATTTAAGAGATATTTAAAAAAGAGAGAGGAAAAGGGAATGAGCCAAATCTCTCAGAAAGCTTTATTTGAGTTAGCAAAATAGGAACTGCATTGGGGAAACACTAAATTTATGGAGTACTTTTTAAAAAATATGTTGGGTTAGTTCCTGAGGTGATAGATAGTTCTCATATGCTTCATGTGAACTCAGGGATTCTTTTATGTTTGGGTTCATGTTACTCATACCTGCATCAATACTAAACAAAGTTTGTTACCACTTCTAGGCAAGGAAAAAGCTGGTAACTTATATCCATATTAGAAGTGTCAACCTTCTAATACTATTTGAACTGTGTAGGTCGTACTTCAAAGCCTGTCCTTGTACAGTGTGAACTGCACTGTTAAATGTGTTAGGATTTCTGCAAACATTGTAAACTCTAGACATTAATAATTTTGCTAAGAATTTTTTTTTTAAAGTCAACTGAAAGGGAGGCCATGAAAACTGTTACAATTGTGATGAAGAATCTGAATTTAATTTTCAAAATTTACTGACTGAGCACCTGAATATAAAAAGATAAACGTTATGACTAAATCTTAAGTATTTTAAATCACATAAGGCTCTTTAATATGTGACATACACACCTGAACAGTGTACTATTCATCTGCTCAATAAGCTATGATATACTTTGGGCATCAGTGAATGTAGCAATGCCATTTAAATACCTCACTGAATTAAAAAGGTTATTTAGGAAAAAATATGCTCTTGTTATGCAGTAGATCTGGGGATTTTTTTTGTGTGTGTTTTGTAGATGGGCTATGTAATAATAATAGCAAATCTATCAGTTCATAATGAGGTATTGAAACAGAAGGCAGAGCAGCAGAAACTGCATCAGATGTAAGGGCTAGCTGCGGATCACTGTAGTTGACAGCTAGCTGTTGTTTCCTCAGCATTTAAGATTTTTTGGATATTTTGGTGTAAGAAACACCTGAGATTTAGTACATATAGCTTTAAATCCTGAAGAAATTGAATGAAGTAGTTTTGCAAAGGAAGCGTAAACTGATTTATAGACACTGATCTGTTTGAGCAGAACAGTGCATGATTTTGCACGCCAAGTTCTTGTGAATGTTCAGTATTTATTGGAGTTTAAAAGTTTATTACTGTCCTTTATGTTTGGCAGCTGTTTTCTCCAGGTTGGCTTCAGTGTATCGCCTGTCAAACTGACTGTTACTGTCTTACTGATTCCTTGCAATTTCCCAATCTGTCTGTTGCCATCTCTTGTCTATGCAGTGTGTTATTTACTGCTTGGAGAGTACTTAGTACAAGAGGATTCCACCTCAGGATTAGGGGACTGACATGATAAGGTATTACAAGTATTCAGATAATAATAACAACAATAAATCACAATGGTAAAATTTCATCTTACGGATAAAAAAGAAAAATTATCAATAACATAAGGTCATAGCATCCTAGGAATCAGGCTGGAAGGAGCCTCAGGATCTTATCTATTCCAGCTTCCTGTTTAAAGCAGGGTTGGGAGACATACTGGGCCTGTCTTTTTGAGGATTATTTGTATGTACAGTCAAGGTGCTGTCCTTTTCTGCTTCATGTAACAAGAAAAATACCACCTGGATATACCTGTTTATTTTTTTTTTCTGGAGTCACAGAAACTACAATATACATGTGCAGTGATATATGCATAGGCTGCAGGTCTGAATCTGGCAGGTTGTGCGTGTGTCTGTGCGTGTGTGTGTGTGTGCGTGCGTGCGTGTGAGTGTGTGAGTACGTGAAAGTGGCAGTACAGCTTCCTAATTAAACAAATAAGGAAGTTCATTCTGTTTGCTCTGGGTACATCATTGGATCACTCTCCATGAAGAGCAATAGAATACTATCTTCACAGTTACACTTTCATCCTTCCTTGGGATTAACAAAACTAACGTGCATGGGTTCTTTGAGGCTAAATATCTTCCGTGAGCCTTCTGTTTGTAGCACATCTCTGGCACAGTGGCTGTTCAAGTGTATCACATTTTTTGCAAAGAAATATATTATAGCTTCTGAATTTGGGAAACTTTCAGAGACTTTAAATCTTAAAACAGCTTCCATTTTAGTAGACCTAAATGTCTTGATGTTGTGGTTTTGTTTAGTGAGGGGGGGCCTAAGGTGATAGCTTCTGTAGGAAACTGCTAGAAGTTGCTCCCCTTTGTTCAGTGGACTTGGCCGGGCCTAGGGCGATCTGCTGCTGGCCAAGGCCGAGCCACTTGGTAGCAGAATGTTCTGTGATAACACCTCTGCGATAACATATTTAAGAAGGGGAAAACAGAAAAAATAAGAGAAGAGAAGATGTGAAGAAGCTGAGCGGGGGCAGAGGCCCAGAGAGGGAGGCGCAGGCCTCGTGGGCCTTGCAGGCCTCACCCTCTGGCCACTCGCCAGACGGCCGACTGGGCCCGACTCAGCCTGGCCCGGGTGCAAGAAGTGGAGAGGAGATGAGATGGATGATGTGAAGAGATTCTGAGAGGCATCTGCCAGCCTGTTGTGAAGAACTTTTCTTGTGAGAGAAACAGCTGCAGATGCCAAGGTCAGTGAAGAAGGAGGGGGAGGCGTAATGCAGCTCCTGGCCAAGATTCCCCTGCAGCCTGTGGTGATGACCATGGTGGAGCAGGTTGTCCCCCTGCAGCCCATGGAGGTCCACAGAGGAGCAGAGATCCACTTGGAGCCCGTGAAGGACCCCACACCGGGGGAGGTGGATGCCTGAAGGCGGCTGTGGCCCATGGAGGGCCCGCTGGGGCAGCCATTCTGGAGGGACTGCACCCCGTGGAAGAGATGACCCACGCCAGAGCAGTTTCATGAAGGACTGTGGCGTATGGGTGGGACCCCACACTGGAGAAGGGGAGGAATGTGAGGAATTCTTCCCCCGACTATGAAGCAGTGGAGTAAAACAACGCGTGATGAACTGACCGCAACCCCCATTCCCTCTTCCCTCCTGTGCTGCTCAGGGGGGGAAGGTAGTAGAGATAATGTTAAGCTTGGGAAGAGGGAGGGGTGGGGGAGGTTATCTTGCTCTCTGTCTCATTATCCTGCTGTTTTTAGTAATAAATGAATAGTTTTCCCCAAGTCAAGTCTGGTTTTGCCTGTGATGGTAACTTTAAGGATTTACTCCCTGTCCTTATCTCAAACCTCGACCCGTTTTTCTTATATTATGTCCCCCTATTCTCTCAGAGGGTGGGGGGAGTGAGAGAGAGACTTCGTAGTCTGGTCCCGATCGGGGCTGAACTATGACACTTGAACATCTGGGGAAAAAAAAATTGCCGATCTTTTTTATAAATTGTTTAGAATTATTAAAAACTGGGATGGAGTCAAATGTTGGGTTTTCTGTTCAAGTCAACAATTCTCCAGTGTGGTAGAATGAACAAATAGTTGGGTGATATGTGTTATTCTTAAATTTATGAGAGTGCAAAAAGTACTAATTCTACTTTTCTTGACATAATTGCTGTATTTTCAAATATTTTCAAATGACATTTTAAAACATTTATGCTATATTTTAATGCAAATTGCAAACCATTATATCTAAAAAATATGAGAGCACTTCATTTAAGAACTTCATAGTTTCCAACTAATCTTAAATTGAAAATGACCTGCTAGTTTTTGATGGTGTTTTTGTGAAATGCATTGTCCCATGTGCACACATGTACTTGTGTATGCACACACTCTTGCCTCCCACTCATGTTTCAGTGTTGTAGCTGATTTGTGCTTTCAGTCCCATGTGTGACCTTTACAGTTATGACAGCGATTAAAGTTCATCAAATGCTTTTGGTGACTTGAACTGTCAAAAAGCAACAAGAGTGACTGATGCATTTCTTGGCCTCACCTTCTGGGGAAAAAAATCCACTTCCTAAATCCCTTTCCAAACATAAGGCTTTCTAAGCTGTCAAAAGCTTACTTGGAAAACAAATCAAAAAATGAAAGTGAAAAGTGAAAAAAAAACCCAGGCACTGAATACCTTTTTTTTTAGATGAAAAGAACGCATATGAGCTTGTATGCAGCCTGTTATGTGAGAAATCCCCAAGCAATCTACCATTTAGGCAATTAATGACAGTTATTTCAATCTATTGTTTGACAAACAGTCTGTAAAATATATTTATAGGTTTAAGGATAAATATCACCTAATAAGCACACTGGCAAATAGTGAATCTTATAACTGTGACCAACTGTTCTGTAGAACAGTTATCTGCAGGAAATATACATATATTTCCCAAAATGTACAGGCTTTAGATCAGAAATAAAAATAGCCTCACTCCAAGCCACAGTCAAGTCTCCAAGCACCCTTGGAAGCGGATAGAGTACTATTCCGAACTTTGCATCTAGGCTGTTTTTTGATCTCATTGGTTTTTGCTCAGTGAACTTGCTTTTTATTCCTACACTTAAGTACCTGAAACTGCAAAAGCATCATTTTCTGCACAGCATTTAAAAGTTACCCTCTGTGTCTGTCATTCTAGGTGCCTTGTATGTTGTATCTGTATTTGCTTTCACCCCGTATTTGTTTCCCTTCACTTTCTGGCCTGTTATACGCCATGCCTATTGAAAGGGTTCTTCTTCAGCCTGAATTCAGCATCAGAGCTGCACAGGGAAATCAGAAAAAAAAATTGAAACTAATTTTTGAAGCCCTGGGACTGTAAGAGCACTTTTATTGGAAATATTGCAACTGTAAGTCTGTTTATGCCTTGTGCAAAAGAGTAATTAATTCTCTAGAAGAAGAATATGGACATTTTTCAATGATGCTTAGGAAAATTAATGTGAAAGATGGAAAAACTGAAGTCTGCCAGGATATTCTTAGGGGTAGATGCTTGACAGTTTGTAACTCTGAGATTATAAAAAAAAAAAACACACAAAAGCTTCATTACAAAGAGCACTTGTATCTCGTAATTATGAGGTAGGTGGCAATGAACACAATAAAATATACATACATGTATGCATGCAGACAAACACACATCAGGTTTTTAATCAGTAATTACTGGACATCCTGCTCTGTTTTCTCCTGGTTGCTCTAATTTAATATATAGACCAATGCTGAAATATTAAATTAGGTAAGAAGTTGATGGCGCGTACTGAATTTTAGGACTAGACTTGTCTGTTTTATGTGGCAAAATCCTTCCTACTGCCTTTAGTGACTATGTCATGCTTGTGGATGTGAATAGTCCTTGCAAGGATTATAATTACTATGCCGTAAAACCAAAGGTAAACTACTTGGGAATACACAATTTGATTTTCTGAATACCACTGCAATTACACTTTACTTATAGGCTTAGGAACTTACAGTAACATTTTGTCATTAAGGGATTAATTTTGCTTTTAAGTACTTCTATTTGACTCAAAGGGTCAAAAGAGACATTACTAATGCTTGGCATATTATTATAATACAGCACAGTGAATAAAAATTGTATTTTAAGCTGCAGTGTGGAAGAGACAAGACTTTCATTCCAATGCAAAGGCCTGGAAATCAGGAAATCAGGAAACCAAACCTTTTCATAAGCCAATGTCTCTTAGGCTGAAGTACTTTCATTCCAATGCAAAGGCCTGGAAATCAGGAAATCAGGAAACCAAACCTTTTCATAAGCCATGTCTCTTAGGCTAGATATCAGATCAGTGGGGAATAGATAATCAGCATCTTTGAAAATCAGAGGTTACATTGCTAGGAATGTGGTGACCTAGGAGTTACTATTGCATATGAGCCGAATTCTTCAATTAGTGTGGTTTCCTATATCTCACAGCAACTAATGCCAAACGCTTTAGCAGAAGTATAGCTACCAAGCAAAGCTATGCCTGAAGCATGAAGATTGATCTCTCCAGATTTTTATTCTTACAAGGAAGAGGACGTTGTTTCTTATTAATGTAATTTCCAGATTTCTCCATGTCTCAGTTGATTTCTTAGGAGTGAAGGAATGTTGAACAGACTTTTCTCCAGCTGTTGTTGATTGCTGGAGGGTGACCTCTATGTCTGTGTTCTGCCCTTGCTCCTGGCACACAGATCAGGGAAACTGAAGTAAAAAGGACATTTAAGGTCCAAAAAAAGGACCTTTAAGATAGAACACTAGCCTGAGTTTCAGAAGCAGTCTCAGTACCTTGTTTGAGACAGGGTACCTTGGAGACTTTGGATCAGCTGTTTAGCTTGTCTGGACCTCAGTGTATCCACTGCCATTGGATTCTTGGAAGGATATTATGAGAGTTAGCAAACTGAAGATTAAAAAATGCAAGGAATTTGCACATGACAGTTACTACATGACCTAAGTGACACAGATGAATGCATATTTCAGCATGATATTCAGGACTTTGAGATGTTATTCTCATATGACCATAGCATTTTAATCTGAACTAAATAATTACTAAGCAAACGTATATTCTGATGACTCAATATGTCATACACTTTCCTTGTCTGTAACACTTGTACAGCAGGCATATGTTAAGTCCTTCAGAGCTAAATTTGTTTTTATGCTGTGTTACATTTTCCTGAGCATGGACGCATTTTTCAGATTAAAAAAGACACAGATCCTGCAAAGCTGTAGAAGAAAACACGAGAGACTAATGACTTTCTGACTATACAAGACATCCTTGTACCACTATGATTAGTGAAATTGCAACATTAATAGGAGATTTTAGGAGAAAGCATTTGGTGAAAAAGATAAAAGAGTTGCATAACTATTTTTTCCTGTAAGATCTGTTTCTGCAAGTGGAAAGGCATATCAACTTTTCCCCGAGTCAAACCCTTTTCAGTCCCACTGTGAGCAATTTTCTCCAATATTCAGCCATTCAGATGCCAAGTCCCTGATGCTCCATTAGACTTCAACCAAACCAACAGCTATAAACACCCTTCTGTATGAGGAAGTAGGTTGACCCTTTAACCTTCCCTGTTAAAAAGACAAAAAAGGAATGTTAGTACTCAGTAAAAAAAAAGTAAGCTCAATTTACTATTTCAGTCTTAAATTAATATATAGAGTTATTTTGTATATATAGAATATATATATATGTACAGTAGATCTTAAAATCTATCTCTAAAGCTATATATTAAAACTATATATAATTAATTTATACAGTTATTTCAGAGAATACAGTGTAAGGGTATTGGAGAGTGGAAGAAAGGACAAACGGAAAATAAAAAGCAAATATTCCACTTCACATCACTATATATTATTCTGTTCTTTTGAACAAATTAAAGATATTCAAGGTGTCCATAATATGTCTTTTGTCCAAGTGCTCCTGTGCTAATTGTGGACCTCAAAAACCAAGAATTAATGGAATGAATTTAATTAATCTCCAAAAAACGAACAGAAATTTGCTTGAATTGCTATCCTACTGTTATATACAAGATCTATTATAAAATGACAAATTCTTCACTACTGCTTTTTTTTTTTTGTAGAGCTGGATCTTATACTAGGAATCGCATATGAGCTATAAGAATCTCTGGATATTTGGATAAGTATGCTTAATTTATCAATTTTTTTCACTGTCATTCTATCAATTTAGTTGTCAATGCTATAGAAATAAAATCTATTCATTGTTCTAGCACTGTTAGCTTATGTTTCATAATACCAAAAAAAAAAGCTTAACTCAAACACTGATAGACAACCAAGAAACTAGTTTCAGTGGAAACGTTCACCTTGCTTGCAGAAATGGAGTTGTTAAATTCGGCCACAGAAATTGAGAAAAGCATCTTATTCTGGTTTGGAAAACAGGAACCAGTGAGAAGCCTGCTGTACCTAAGACCACCCCAGAGTGTTCTAGGAAGGCAGAGAGCCCCTCACTGAATGTCCTGACACAGTGGCAGAACCTTAATCTTCCTGGGGAAAATCAAAGGAGTGACTCATGAGTTGTTGTTTTCCCTTTCCTTTACTCTGAATTACCTCATCTGTTTTACAGAAGTATGTGTGGAAATATATAAAGAAACCTGAATCTTTTGTTCAGCTTCCAGTTTATACCTGTCTTAATGCATCTTGCTTTTGTTAGTGCCTTCCTATATAGTAACACCACATGGTATCCCTTACAAGAAAATAAATTGTACAGCCTTTGAGAAGAGTTATTGATTAGAACAGTGTTAGAGGAAAATACATTATGCTGGATGCAAGAGCCTGAGACAGGCGAGGCTGCTGCTGCTCCATGTCCCCAGATCATCTGGTTGTGAGGCTGAAGATGCACTTATAGACCATGTGCATAAATACATACATATATACACACATGACTGAACAGACAGATGACAGACAGACACTCAGAGCACTCATATGAACATAGAAAACATCAACACCCTCTCTGGCTGGGCAGGATGGATGTCCACTAGTGAGAACATGTATGACAGGTGAAAGAGGTGGGCTTCTGTGAACTTCACGAAGTTCAACAAGGCCAGGTGCAAGGTCCCGCACCTGGCAGGGGGAATCCTAAACACGGATATAGGCTGGAGGATGAAGGGATTGAGAGCAGCCCTGAGGAGAAGGACTTGAGGGTGTTGGTTGATGGGAAACTGAACATGACCCAGCAGTTTGCACTTGCAGCCCAGAAAGCCAACTGTATCCTGGGCTGCATCAAAAGGAGTGTGGCCAATAGATTGAGGGAGGTGATTCTGCCCCTCTATTCCGCTCTCGTGAGACCTCACCTGGTCTATGTCCAACTCCGGAGCCCCCAACATAAGAAGGACATGGAACTGTTATAGTCGGTCCACAGGAGGGCCACAAAGATGATGAGAGGTCTGGAGCACCTCTCCTATGAAGACAGGCTGAGAGAGCCAAGGTTGTTCAGCCTGGAGAAGAGAAGGCTCTGGGGTAACCTTATAGTAGCCTTCCAGTATATAAAGAGGGCCTACAAGTAAACTTGAGAATGGACTTTTGAGAAGGGCATGTAGTGATAGGAGAAGGGTAATGGCTTTAAACTGAAAGAGGGTAGACTTAGACTAGATATAAGGAAGAAATTCTTTATTGTGAGGGTGGTGGGGCACTGGAACAAGTTGCCCAGAGAAATTGTGGATGCCCCATCCCTGGAAGTGTTCAAAGCCAGGCTAGATGGGGCTTTGAGCAACCTGGTCTAGTAGCAGGTGTCACTGCCCATGGCAAGGGAGATGGAACTAGATGATCTTTAAGGTCACTTCCAACCCAAACCATTCTATGATTCTATGATTTTACATATAAGCATGTAAATTGTGGACCACTCCAGCAGCTAGGCTCTGACACTCAGTCTGCACAGTATCTTTACTGGGATCCCAGTCTCCTCAGTTTCTGACACTGGGACATTCAGGCCCTTGAGGCTGCAGTCTCACTGCTGTTGCTGGTATAGACCATCACAGACACAGACCTGGCCAGGAATTTCCAGGTCCCAATAGCCAACCCTGCTGTGATTTTTACCCCTAGAGACTCATGAGTGCCCTTGTACCCAGAGCTGACCCTTAGAGACCCACTCAAGCCCTTGCTCCCAGGCCACTTGACCTGCTCACAGGCTGGTCCAGTTTGATCTTCATTGACACACTTGCACAGATGCACTTGCTCCTGTTGCTGCACCATGGACGCAGGGTCCCTCCAACCCATGGTCTCCCCCCGGTGGTTGCCTTCAGACCTTGTGCACACACAGAACAGAGCCTCTCATCCAGGAAAGAGAAAGCAATTTAGCTGGAAGACAGGACAGACTGTGCTGACAAGGCACAGGGCAGGCAAGCATAACGGTAATGACCAGCACACTAATTACACGACTAGACCTTTTTATCCCCTTACCTCTCTATTTTCCCACTTTTGTCCCTCCTCAAATCAGCTAAACATCTCCCTTGTCCCGCCTTTAATTCTTCCTCTAAAAATCCTGTAAGTCCTCTGTGATCCACAACAGCTTTTCCACTGCATCCTATAATGTATGCCACTCGTAGGCAGCAACCCTTGTTAGTCTGAAAGGTGATTTGGAGTTGCTCACAATCAATTGTGGTGATGGGTATCATGCCTGAACAATACGGCTGAGACTCTGCTGGGACAGCCCCAGGAGAGGCTTGGACGAGATGATGGTTCCTTAGGAGTCCCTGATTTGGTTTCCCACTTGCCATCCTGTTCTCCTCCAGACTTCTGGAAATGGACCTTTGATGGGATGATGGCCTTAGTGATGGGCTGAGTGTAGCCCAGCAGGTGTTATTTGGTTATTTGGTGTTATTTCTCCACTCTGTAATTTTCCTCTCAGTAGCCGGTGTGTTTTGGATTTCTTATGTGAAGAAAATTGATAAATACACTGATGTTATGGGTTGTTGCTAGTGAGACCAAGGACACTGTCCGGCTTCCCAGGTCTCAGTAATGTGCAGATGCATGAAGCTGGGAGGGATATAGCCAGAATAATTGACCCAATCTTGCCAAAGAGAGTATTCCATGCCATAAATGTCATGCTCAGTATATAAGTGGTGGTTGGCTGGAGGGGGTCATCACTGGCATTGATCTTTCTATCCTTCTCTCCCTCTTGCTCCTTTGCTGGCTGCTCATTTGGCTTTTTTGTGTTTCCATGGCAGCTGCTTGGGATGGGCTGTATCAATCATTGGGACATAGGGTGGTGAGAAATTGTGTATTGTTCATTTTGTATATTTTAGTATCCTTATATTTTGTTATTATTGCAATTTTCCTTTGCTATTTTAGTAAACTGTCTTCATCTCAACCCACGAGTTTTCCTTTCTTCCCAATTCTCTCCCTCATCTCACTGGGGAGGGAGAGGGGAGCGAGAAACTGCGTGGTGATCAGGGCAAAGCCACAACACTAATTTAGAAAGTACATAAGCAGCTAAAACAGAATTAAACTTTGAAAAAAGCTGCTAATTGTTTCCAGTGTAGGTGTGGGTGTGATTATTGTTTGACACATAAGATTTTTCCAGGTATTTGGGCATAAATGTTGAAGATAGGAAAAGGAAAGGCTAAACAGACAGAAAATAGAACTTCAAATGACAGAGATAAATATATTGAGTAGTGCACAGCAAGTGTAATCATCAGATCAGCTGCATCGACCTTACAAAGACATTTTATGCTAATTAATGTCCTACTGAAAGTACTAAACAAGAACAGAGAGCTTTGAAGCAATCGTTTGAATCCAATTTTAAGGATATTGCTGTCGTGTCAGCTGAATGACAAGTGCAAAGATCTTTCTTATAGTAGTCAAATGCACGAATGGTGCAAATGTAAAATACATTCAAAGCAAAAAATGTGTTTTATTTTCATATAACTAATTAATAGGCTCATTGGGAAGTTTGATGTAATTTAACTTTACATTTTTTTTGTGTTAAGTGAAGAAAGACATAGTAAAAAAGGGTATTTGGAAGATAGTTTATTGGATTATATTGTGTCTGAATCAGCCATTTTTAAAAATTGTGACTTGTTGATACTGAAATACTGCAAATTTTTGAACAAAATTTCTATTTCATAACTGCAGATAATATTTTTTTTTGCTAAATCCATGAAACCAAAGCTGTTTTCCAAATACTGTACATATTGGTTACAGTAAGAAGGAAATAGGAGTAAATATTACAAATTCTATCTATGACCTTGCTTTTTTGAAATAGAGTTTGATAGCATTCCCTCTTAGAAAACTAAGATTTTATTAGTACATGGAGGAAAAAGCAAAGGAAATCAGGCTAGATCCTCAGCTTGTGCACATGTTGTGGAATGAGAGAACTATAGTTGGTTTCTTTACATATATATTCAACAACAACCCAAACTTCTGTCCTTCTATAAGTAGTGGTCTTCACATGCTGGACAGCTTAGTTTTACCAACATGGCGAAACTCCCTTATTTTCCTTCACCATGTTTCATAAACCATGGGGACACCAGCCATTCCACAGCACAAAGAAGAGTACGATCAACAGGAAATCTAAGCACCACATTGAAAGGTTTAACCAAGCAGCACAGAGTGACTGGGCTGGCTGAAAATAACATATATCCTGGGGAAGAAGCAAACAAAATATGAAAGCACAAATAGAGTTTGGCTACAGGGCCAACACAGTGGCTATCTGGAAAAAAGATAAATTTACAGATATGATTTAAACCTAAATTTGAGACACAACTCATGAAAATTTACCTTGATTACCATATAACATAGGCCTTGAATATCACACTTTTCCAGCTAGACTTCTTAAAACCTAGCTTATATGCAAACAACAACAAAAAAATCACGTAACAGCAAAGATGGGGAAAAATGTCAGTTTAACAACAGAAGACAGAAAATCTACCATTTGCCAGCAGATAATGACACTGTTTAAATAAATGATTGTTCTCTAATTCCAATTCATATTTATCTGCCTTTCTTCTAGCCTTGGGATTTCTATTATGGCTTTCAGTGTTAGGTCAAGCAGTTTTTGCTGACTCATATTACTTTGCTGTGTTTGGTTGAACTAAAGCTGCAAATTCATTGTCCGGGTCATAGACAGTTACATTAGAATATTAGCAATTTCACAGGGGGTAAGGATGGGAGAGGTATAGTACAGCTCTGCTTGGAATAAATGGCCTGAACAAGTGAATGCCCTAAACAAGTCATGGTATATCTACACACATGCATTTTTCACAGCAGAATGGCTGTTATCTCTGCACTAGAACTACAGCTAAAGGTATTGGTTGTCTGGTTGCAAGTAAATAGTGCATTCTGCCCAGTACTAAGAAACAGAAGTAGTAAATGATGCATCTGTTACAGAGTTGAGAACACAAGCATATATATTGCAGATATTTTAAATTTTCTACATAGAAAGACATAATTCCTCTAGCAGGTGTAATTATTTAGTATGCATAAGAATGAAATGCAAATATTTTGCCTGCTCTAATTCAGAGGTTCAGAGGAGTGAGAGAGGTATATGGTACCATCATGGCAATTTTCAAAGGATACACTACTAAGAGCAGCATGCAAACTTCTGTCTTTGCTAACCAAGGCTACCTTGGGCCATTCCTGTTAATTTCCTCAGATTTTTTTTTTTCTGTAAAGTAGCCTCAGAAAGTTTAAGTGGCTAAAAGGGTCCCTGTGAGTCAACTTACTTTTGTTTTCCCAAACAGAACTGATTTTGCTAAATATCCAAGTCTGCCTGCCATTTGTGCAATTTTAAGTAATTCTTCCAATAGCACTTATTCTAGCCGACAACTTTACTCTGAAAGTATGCTGCCAGCATCTGTACTGAAAACAATTTAACTGTTGGATGATTTTTTTTTTACTTTCTGTGATTTGTATTTATTCAGATAAATGCATGCTGAGAACATTGCTTAATATTGATACTGTTTCTGTGAGCTTCTAAAAATGGGAGCTTGCCTTATGCACTTACAGGTGTAGCCACCAGATTTTTATTGCCTAAGCAAGTAAATGGAATAGTTCTGCATTGCTTTACCTTTAGAGATGGGGTTCTCTGATGTCATTTTATGTAGCTAAACTTATACTTTTTACTTATTGGTCATAAAGTCAGAATTTGTGAGCAATTCTGATTAAGCTGTAGGTCTTTTATTGTGTTTCATTTATCATTAACTGCAAGATGCAGATACCATCAGCAGAGTCAATATCTTCAGGCATCCCAACCAACCTTTATCCTTACAATTCATATTTCTAGGCCAGAAGTCTCATAGGAAAATGAACAGTGACAATAAGGACAATGATGTGAAGACACATCTTTATTTAACTGCAACAGCCCCTACTAAACAGAACTGATGAATTCACAGCAAATTTGATATCTTCTTGAAGGTTCCAGAAAATACAGGGTTTTTTTTTTCATAAAGGAATTAGGATTACTGCTGTTATCAAGGGTTTTCTGAAAACAGATGAAGTGCAGAAGGAGTGGCAACTTGTTTGATTTAGAGATGACATATTATATGAAGGGAGACTGAAACTATGTCCCAAGGATCTGTTTTTGTTGGTACTGGGATTTTGGTTCAGATAACACTGTAAAGGAATTTTCTGGGATGGCAGGATGAAAAGCAGCAGGGAATAATATGGCTACTGCACTCATCACATTTAAATTCCCTTTCCAGGCAATGCACAGATAACTTTTTTTTCTGCTTCATTCTCCTGCATGTAATTGCATCTTTCATATTTCATAGATAGATGTCCTGAGTATTTACTCTGGATAGATTTGTGGCCATTACTTCCCAGCCTTATTGTTTAGTTTCCTGACAGTGGCTTTAAGTTTCCAGACCAACCTTTAATCTTCTTGTGTATAAGTATTGTGTTCAGTTTAAGATCAAAAATACTTGTCTTTTCATTTGCTCTTCAGGACATGGTAAAACAATTTCCATGTTTGTCTTCCATTTCTACTAGAGCTGTGATGGAAGTTAATACGGCTTTTGTGAGCTCTTGTCTCCCTTTCCAGGATTATTGATCAATGTGAACTTTTCTTTGTGATTTTTCTAACCATTTTATTTTTTGGTGATGACCTTCCCCATCATTTTGGTGAATCATTCTTACATTACTGTACTTAGGGTTTTATACATTCAATTTGTTACGAATCATACAAATATTTTTCTTACTAAATATCAGTTGACATACATACAAATCTACATCCATAAAAATGCCAAAGAAGAAACAATTAAGTAAGGGACATTTGAATACAAGGTAATCTTGCACACTTACAAGTGCTCTACACCATGTTCAGGAAGACTTCCTGTCGATGTCAGACATCTGATATCGTGTCTTTGTGTGAGATGATTAACATATTTCTAAAGAAGGCTGATTAGTGTCTAGGCAGACGCAAGAGTTAAGAAAGAGTGTACTGTTTAAAGAGTAAGCCCAAAACGAATCAAACTGGATAGTAGTCTTGCTTAGCATAGTGGGATCATACTTACTGTAAATGAGCATTCATTTACTCAGTGATTAAACTAGTGTTGTGATATATCATACAGTGCTTGTTTAAACAACTTGAGTACAAAATGTTTAGGTAGGATGGACTTGTTGCTTAAATCTGTTCATGTTGTTTCTTGAGACTGCTTCTGTATATTTGTTGCCTTGCATTTTTTATTGCTTCATCTGAACTGTATTTTAAAATAAAATAGATTACAAAATCTCTTTCTGTCCTGAGCATCATTAACTCAATAGGAATGAATCTTCCATTTAGTATGTAATGCCTATGTCTATTTAGTTTTACTAAATCACACTTCTTTTTTTTTCCCAAATGAAAACAAAATTCAGAATAAAAGCAATTAGTTTAATTCATTCTACCATGTTACTTTATGCTATTTCTTTTTCAAAAGCCCGTGGACAGTTATTGTATAGTTGCAGAATTAGTTACTTATTCCTGAAGATTTATAACCTTCAGTAAACATTTTTATTATTTTTAGATATCATATCTGGCATCAACTATTTATTTTGTGGTTTTTCTTCTATAAAAGTTCAGCTTTGTTAATCAGAAGCTGAGACTATAGCATCACAAACAACTATCTGAATGCAGGAGAAATAAGTTATTTACAGTTTTTCTATCCATTTAGTTACATGAACTGTATGTTTACTAATTATTAAATATATGCAGAAATCAAAATTATTTGTAAATGAAAAAGATGAAATTTAAAAACATACCTGATTCTTGATTAATTCAGCTCCCTCTGCTTTTGTCACATGTATTCTACAAGAGTATTTAATCTGAATTTAAATGCCCCCAAAAGCAACTTAAACTACCACTTAAGCAACTTCAGATCAGAGGAAAAGTAAACGCAAGTTAATTTTTTGTGTCAATTTCAACTGTAAGTAAGGAAAGCATAATACACAGAAAGAAGTCTTGACCAGTGACTTCTGACAAGGGTTTAAAATAGTTTTGGAACTATGTTCTAATGAATATGAGCTATATTTTGTCAAAACGATAAAAAAATCTGATCTTAAAATTACTTCTTCAAAGCTAAGTGTTCCTAAATATATAGTATGCCTAAGACTTGTATTTCATCCTTTAGGATTCCATATTATGGATTTGTGTGGTTTAGCCCTGGTCACCATACAGTTTCTTGCTCACCATCCCCCTCCCCAGTGGGATGGGGGAGAGAAATTGGGAAGAAATGAAAACTCGTGGGTTGAGATGAAGACAGTTTACTAGAATAGCAAAGGAAAACTACAATAATATCAATATATAAAGATACTAATATACACAAAATGAGCAATGCATGATTCCTCACCACCCGATGTCCCAATAACTGATACAGCCATCCCGAGCAGTGATTATGTAAATGAAACTGAGCAGCAAGCAAAGGAGACAAAGCGATCTAACAAGGTAGAGGGAATGATGCCAGCAAGCGAGAGAAAGAGACGAGATGGAAGAATGGATGCCCCTGCCATGGCCAACCCCCACTTATATACTGAGCATGACGTTTATGGCATGGAGTACTCTCTTTGACCAGTTTGGATCAATTATTCCGTCTGTCTTTCTCCGAGCTTCCTGCATCTGCACATTAACGAGAATTTGAAAGCCAGACAGTGTCCTTGGTCTCATTAGCAACAATTCATATCACCCGTGTGTTTATCAACCTTCTTCACATCCGAAATCCAAAACAGACCAGCTACTGAGAAGAAAATTATCTCCATCCCTGCCAAAACCAGGACAGAATTATTATGAATTTATGGTAATGAGAAAGTCATAAATTTATAAAACAGCTGAGCAGTACTGTACCTGAGAACCACATCATCTGCTAGATTAAGGTTACATTTAATCCATCTGTATGTAAGTAAGCAGAGTACTTCAAGACTTCTAATTTCGATTGCACTTTACTTTTCTTCAGTAAATTGCCTCCACTGGAAACAAACTGGGAAACCTGAGATATGTAGACATATGTAACCATCTCTTGTTTGAGACAATCGATCAGAGAATCTAAAATTGCTCTCAGTTAATTTCAAGGAGGTGAATGGGAATCAGAAATTGCTTATTTCATAAAAATTAAAATTTCTAGAAATATCATTTGTTCTACGTACTATTTTAACATGGTACCTAAGCATACCAGAAAGTGTCTTGTCTTTTTAAGAGCTGGGTGACTTTTTTTTTAAAAAATGTTCAATTAAAAGTTGTTATTCAAAGTTACAAATGTCTTTAATTAAAAATGAATCATTAGAGAAACCCAAAGAACCTATGACTTTTTCTATGATAATTTGAAGTGTAAGACATTATGATGGTGTCAGTAAAGAGGCATTATGGACTGCTTTTGCCTCCAAAGGTCAGCATGCCCTTACAGGCCAGTCTAGGCTTTTTTTTTTTTTTTCCACTCTCACCTTAGGATTTAGTATAAAACATACATCTGATGGCTTTTAATTGAAAATGTGCTAAATTTTAAATTTCTCTTGAGAGGAAAACAAGTAATCCCTGAGATAGGAAGAGCAGTCAAACCTGTCAATAAACACTAAGGGTTAATTTTAAGAGTGTGTATACTGTAGGAACTACATTTCATAGTGCAAGGATATGTAGTATAGCAGCCCCCCTGAGACACAGTTTTGGTCTGAAAGTAGTAAATGCATGTGTAAAGTAAAGAGCTGCTGAAAGTTCTTGACAGAAAACACTCCCATAATCCAAATCTCCGTAACTGGTAACGTTGGTTTAGCTAGCAGAAGACAAGAAGATAAGAACAATGTTCAAAAAATGGCTTAGACACCGTGGCATAGATGACTTTCACGTGTAACTTTTAAAATGCTTCCTGTTCATAGTGGAATCTACAAGCCAGAGTGAAATACCCAAGTTAAATGCCTCTCTTAGCCAATACATGCTTAGGAGCTGTAGCATGCTGTTCTAAACCAACTTAAAATTCAGAGCAGGGAGCTGTCTAGACATTGCAAATAAGAAATACTGAGTATATGTTAATGACTGCCACTATCTTCATCCATTCTAAGTAATCCACCCTTGAAGATGGGTGCCAATTCTGCTTCCTTGAAGTGTGAAGCAGACAGATCTGCCCAGTAGAAGGGCCTCAACAGGAGGGAACTATCTTGCCCAGACAGAGGCACTTCTGAGTATGTGAAGAAGTGATGCTGTAGGCATTCGGGAAAGATAAGTAAAAAAATGCAGCTGCTTATGGTGTTTACAAGGCCTTTATAGTTAGCCAGGAGGATCATTGATTTGCAGGTATTTCAACTCCCAGTGTAAGCGTCTGAGTCTCTATGATCTGTCCGCAGGTTATTTTCAACACTATTATAGAAAACACAGCAGAATGGAACTTGCTTTCTCTGTGGGATATTGTATTAGTCCATCTATTTTAGCAGGAAAATTAATTTTAAACAACTGTTGCAATGGCTGACATCTATTGAGTAATTACGCTATCCAAAAGACAGTATTCTCTGTGGCTCTCTCCTTCCCTGTGTGCACAGTTCTCTGTGTGTGTGAGAAACAGAGAGAAAGAGAAGGAAAGAAGATTGCCCCAGAATAGCAAAGGAATTCATTTGAAAAGCAGAGATTACAGAGAGCTCTTGTTAGAGATACATCCTTTTTCTTCAAACTTCCATATTTTAGAAATTTCTGTTTCAGGTATTATTTTCAGCTGTTAATGGGCGAAAAGACTTTGAACCAAGGATTTGCCTGGTTATAAGCATTTCAGTTCACCTTTCACCTTTTGCATGCTCTGTTAAAATCCATCAGAAGATGTAATAAATAATATTCCAAATGTGACTTTCAGATTGTAAGACTCATAACAATAATGAGAGTTATCCCGAGACTGTATTCCCAAGAGACCACTTGCTTTCTTATTTCTGTTCCAGTGTCCTTGTATGTCTGATTAAGGCATCTGTTTTAGCTGATCAGTGTAAACTAGCTGTGTACGTTAATACCCTGAGGGAACATTTGAAGTGCACATAGAACTGACTGCCATAAGCAAGAAGGTAATCTTCATTTGTTAAGCTGGGAAAGTTTAGCTGTAGCTGTGTTTCTGTCTATATGCATGGACAAGGCAAAGTGGGAGAATTTGGGTTATTTTATTACATCTTAATTTAGCAATAGTTGTCTTGGATCTATGAGCGGAAACCCCTCATAGTAAAGAATATGATCAAGAAAAAGAATATGAAGGCAAGATGAAAAAAGGTGTTGTGTTGCTTTTGGTTGGGGGGCGTGGGCGGGTGCTAAAGTGGCAGCTTCTGCAAGAAGCTGCGAGAAGTTTCCTCTTTGTCTAGTGTACTTGTCCAGGCCTAGGGTGGACCCACCACTGGCCAGACTAAGCCAATTGGTGGCAGAATGTTCAGTGATGATGCTGCTGTGACAATGTATTTAAGAAGGGGAAAAATTAAAAAAAAAAAAAGATGTGAAGAAGCTGAAGCGGAGGAACTACACCAACAATAAAGCTATATTTTTGCTAAATAGCTGTCAGATTCTAGTGGACCTATTACCAAAAAAACACCTGGTGTCTAAATAATTTACCAACTCTTAAAAAAAATACGAGGGATAGAGCTGAAGCTATTCTTAAAAAGCTGAACAATATTGCATTTATAGTAAGAACTTGCTTTGTTTCATGATTTAATTCTTATGTTTTCCTTTAAAAAACCCACCTGCACAGTTGATACCACACCCTTCCCCCTCCATCTAACTTCGTTCTCTGGGAAAATTAATGAAATTACAAAATTTACCAGAAAATTCTATCAAAGCTGTTAATTATCAGCAGGGGACCTGCACAGATATATTATGAGCTAAGAGACTGAAAGTCACAAATACATATTAAATGCAAGTATTCACAAAAATTGAAAGTCATTGGCAATCATTGTCTCCTGTATCACAAGTCTCTTTATGGAGGATAAAGAAGGTAAAAGACCTGCTGATTTGTGCAATTCAAAATGAAAATCGAAACATATGTGTTTGTTAGTTGATTTAGTGCAATAATGAACTGATTTCTGGTGAAGCACTGGAACAGGTTGCCCAGAGAGGTGGCAAATGCCCTGTCCCTGGAAGCATTCAAGCCCAGATTGGACGAGGCTCTGATCAACCTGATCTGCTTGAAGATGTCCCTGCTACTTGCAGGGGGGTTGGCTAGATGACTTTTAAAGGTCCATTCCAACCCAAACTATTCTATGATTCTATTTAAACTGAAACAAAGTAGGATTTAATGGAAAACTAAGAATGTAAAGAAAGTCTAAGTTTACTGTAGGAATTTTCCTTTACTAGGAAACCATACTATTTTTCCTTCTATTCCACCATCAGTTGTTGTTTCTTCTGACTAGTACATAACAAAGACAGTAGAGTAAACATGAGTTTGCCAGCCTCCAACAGGTGTCAAGGCACAAACATTTAATAGTTGTTCTCGTTATGGGACACAACTGCTATTATTTGCTTCACTTTTCCCTCCATGCACTGCTATTTCAACACTCATGAATACTTTCTTTATTTGCAAACACCTGTTTTTCGAGTTTGAAAGGGTTAGTGTCTTACAGCTGTCTCATCCTACAAAACAGGTGGGCAAATGGGAACCAATTTGGGAAAGGAAGAGAAGAAAAGATCAGTAAAATGAAAATATCAGTGAAATGAAAACATCAGTGAAATGCAAACACAAATGTTATGAAAAAGCATTTTTATTTTGAGAATTTTGTGTCTTTACAATGCATGTGTATAAGACCTTACACAGCTCTTTTGTGTCTGGAGTATTCTAGGATGTGGAAATATTTCATTTCCATACAGAGGCAATTGTTGTCAGCCTCAGACCAACTAGTTCAAAAGAATAAATTTATTAGGAATGGAATCCATTCTTTTTCCCTCCATTTTTAATTTTTGCATTGGGGTGTAGCTTCTTGCTGGAGCAGAGCAAAGTGCATTGACCTATAAATTGTGCTAATTTCTCCATCTCAGATTTATCCACAGAGATCTTGCCCCTGTTGCTTTAAGCACAGCCAAATATAATAGGTTTAAGTAGTGGTTCCATAAGAAAGATACTTTTTGTGGAAACATTTCAGTAGGTTTTGTGAGATATAATTGGGTGAGTTCTGAATTTATATTTTTTCACTTCAGGAAAAGAAAAATCTGTATCTCTGAACATGCTTTATATGAAATGATATTCCTGAGATTTAATCCAAATCAACATATAGAAATACTAACATAACTAATTTCTATATTAGTGTTTTTCCTTATCTTTGTTTTCATATAACTTTTTTTTTAAATTGTTGGGCAAATTATAAGTTACAAAAAAATTATGACAATTATAAACTAAATCGAAGGTTCAGCCCACTAAAACGAAGAAACTCCTTGTCTCTTAATCTCTTTTTCCCTTTTCCATTTTTTACCTTCATACTTTCTCACTCTTGTCAATTTTTTTGACCAAGTGACAAGTTTTTTCATTTCATGGGAATTCCCTTTCATTTCAGAAGAAGTGAGGAAACAGTTTCAGATCTTAATTAAGGACTCAGAAACTCTATTTTCTTGGTCAATTTTATCACAGATTCCTTTGTCTACATAATCATTTGCAACTCAACAGAAAAAAAATGTTCTTATGAAAGCTAACATATCAGAGCAGGACAATGAACTTAAATGAGGCCACTCTAAATAAGGTCTTAAAATATAAGTCTTCTACTTTAAAAAGTGTAAATTAAGCTTTAATCATCAAAGCAATAAAGACCAGTATTCCCAATGGGTAAAATGTTTTCGTGTTTTACACTGGCTGTTGATCTGAACTATTAATGAACTCTTCTGCAGGTTTCCTCAGAGTTGCAATGCTCAGTGTGGAACACAATCAGTGAAATGGTTGTAACAACTGAATATACAGGTAATATCCCCAAAAGGTGTGCTGCATGCAGTATAAACCAAATACTCTAGACTTCTATGTTGTTAGTAGTCATTGAATCTTGCTGGAGTGCACAACATTGGAAGGAATGCTGAAGGCACATTCCTAATGCAGAATAACATGCAGAAAGAAGTATGATTTCAGGAGCATCTGAGTAATTAATGAAAACAGAGATAGAGGAGTCTCTAGTTTCTAAGAACACAGATAGCAGGGAAGAATGTGTGGAACAAGCACTGGCAGCCATTAAAGGTTAGTGCAGTTTGCTTTTCACAGAATCATAGAATTGTTAGGGTTGGAAGGGACCTTAAAGATAATCTAGTTCCAACCCACCTGCCGCAGGCAGTTACACTTTCTGTTAGACGAGGTTGCTCAAAGCCTCATCCAGCCTGGCCTTGAACACTTCCAGGAATGGGGCATCCGCAGCTTCTCTGGGCAACCTGTTCCAGCACCTCACCACCCTTTTACTTTGTCTGAGACTAGAACTGAGATGCAGGAACTTACAAGAGGCTGAAAAAAAGCAAAGTGTCTTGGGGCACATTAATGGTGTATTTTGTCACTTCCAAGAAGCTTTGGCTTCAAGATTCTAATTGTGTGTCTTACTGATTGCTGATGTAAAGAAAGGGTGGTGAACAGTGAGTATCTGTACACAATTCTGGTTCTCTCGCCTTAAACTAGCTACAGCAGAAATGGAAAAGCTTCTTACAAGAGCAGAAAGGATGATTAAAAGTAAGGAATAGCTTTTGCAAGAGGAACTGATACTTCAGCCTGGGAAAAAGATTACTTAAGGGAGATGCCATAAGTGTCTACAAATTTATTAATAACATGGACAGAATGGCCAAATATTACTGGTTCAATTTTTCTTCCGGTATAAATGCAAGCACCCAATACAGCCAATAAGAACCAGAGAAGGCAGTTTGTTGTGAAAGAGATAGCATCTCTATGCCACAGACAAAACATGGTTGTACATAGATATTTACATGACTCTCCAGGATGACTGGGCTACTTGCCCAGAGAAGTTGTGGATGCCCCATTCCTGGAAGTGTTCAAGGGAGTTGGAACTAGATGATATTTAAGGTCCCTTCCAACCCAAACCATTCTATGCTTCTGTGATTGTATTTGAAAGAGGAATATGTATGGAATATGAAATAAAAAATTTATCTCTGTATTGGGAAATCCCAGAGTGAGAATAGTTCAAAATGAGTAGAGTACTTGAGAGGGAAATTATATACCTGTGCACTGTTTTCACTCTTCCTGAGTCAGACATTTATTGTCAGTGCTACAAATCAGATATTGGGCTAGTCAGATCCTTTTCTGATCCAGTTTTATGTTCTTATAAGGTGCGAATGGAGAGTGTGGAAGGGATACAATAAATGAGGAAAATAGTAATAAATATTGTCAACTCATTAGGTATGTAGGCGGACATGAGAACTGAACTGTAGGTGGAAAAAAGCAGTGTTGTGACAAGCCTTGAAAGTGAGGATAAAAAACCTAGAAATTTCTTGCCAAGAGAGCCCAGGAACTGGCTGTAAAAGAGGAACTAATTCAGTAAGTGTGGCAAGAAAATAATATGCTTTTGACAGCAGCAAGTTTGATGCACTGAAAAATAGCAAATTGGGATGCAGAGGAGAATTGCAGCAAGTGCAGCATATCACACACATGAGGAAATAATGTTTTGTAAGAGAAGACGGAGACCTCGAGGTGAGCTGCTAAGGATTCTAGGTCATGAAATCCAAGAAGCACTTCTTGTATTACAATTAGACTATTACACCTGGGAACATGATGTATTTGATTCTGGTTTCATAATAGAATTAGGTCCTGATATATTTGCATGTGGTATTAGAATTATGACCAGTAATCAAGGAGAAATCACACCTGCAGGTTTCTTTCTGATGAATAAAATAGGAAATACATAGAGATACTTGGTGAAAGAGAAAAAAAATGTAAAATGACAGTGATATACTTTGCCTTTGACCTTTTGCATTCTCTGATTTCAAATATTTGTTCATCAGGATTTCTACTGTACAAGAGAAGCTAGAAATTCAGCAGAGTACCTGTAAGAAAGAGTTGGAGAAAAAAATATGAGTAGCTTCACATGTCTTACTCTGCTTTTATGATATGCTGAGAATTAACACTGTCTCTCGAATTCATTTTGGGTTTTGAAATTTTTTTTATGAAGAGAAAAATTCAGTAAGCTTGGGGAATTAGGCTTTGATGTATATGTATAGCACAACTAGAGTTTTAACAGTTTTACTTTTGACTAGCATAAATTTCCAGCTTCTGGGAAGAATAAGTGAATTTTCATGTATAGTATTGGTGGCAATTAAAAACTTAACTATCAAAAGGGAATTTAAAACTTGCATGTCTTCCAAATAATGTACCATAATTGACCTTTACTTCTATCTTGGGGCTTCTATAGCTAAATAGCATTCAAAATGATGGACATCTTACAATTTATCATTATTTTATAAACACTTGTATAAGCATGCTTGATTAAGAAATGTTAGTGTCTATATGAAGCACAAACCAGGAAACTGTAGTTTAGTATGTATAATTTTGTCTGCCAATTGTTCTAAACACAATTAAAAAAAACCCCAAACCTTCTCTTCTGGAGCTCCTTTGATTGTCTGTCTCTGTTTAAACTGCAGATTAATGCAAAAGTCACTAAGGGCTTGGTTTGCTGGAAAAGAGCTTCTGGAAAGATATATTCCTTTTTTTTTTTTTTCCCCCAAATATTCTTGAATATGTAAAGAGAGGATAAATTTTTAGCTTGCTATAGCAGTTTGCAATCTATTTTGACTTTTTAAGCCTCTGTAACACCTCTAAACCACTTTTGCATGGAAGTCACGCTTGACCAACCTGATAACCTTGTACAATGGAATGACAAGAGGACAGCAATGGTTATTTTTTCATCTTGACTTCAGGAAGGCTTTCAACACTGTCTCCCGTAAGATTCTCATAGGCAAGCTGTTGAAGTATAGACTGGATGAGCAGAATCACTCTCACAGTGATTTCTGATGTTCAGTGTTTCCTTACAGTGTTTCTTGATGTTCAGACAGAGCCTCCTGTGTTTCAGTTTGTGCTCACTGCCTTTTATTTTGTCACTAGGCACAAACTGAAAAAAGCCTGGCTGTGTTCTCTTTGCACCTTCTCTGCAGGTATCTATGTACATTGATGAGATCCCCCTGAGCCCTCTCTTCTCCAGGCTGAACAGTCCCAGCTCTCCCAGCCTTTTTGCACAGGAGAGGTGCTCCAGTGTCTCATACTGGCGAGACCAGAACTGGACACAGTATGCCAGGTGTGACCTCCCCAGTGCTGAGTAAAAGGGAAGGATCACCTCCCTTAATCTGCTGGCAACTCGTCTTCTAATGCAGCCCTGGACAGTCTGCAAGGGCACACTGCTGGCTCATGGTCAGCTTGTTGTCCACCAGGACCCCCAGATCCTTTGCTACCAAATGGCTTTCCAGATGGGTGGCCTCCACCCACTTGTTCCTTATCAAGTGCAGGACTTTGTACTTCTCCTTGTTGAACTTCACGAGGTTCCTGTCAGCCTGTTTGCGAGCCTGTCCAGGTCCCTCTGGCTTATCAGCCTTTCCTCCCAGTTTGGTGTCATTAGCTGACATGCTGAGGGTACATTCTACCCCATCATCCAGATCATTAATGAAGTTATTAAACAGGATTTGACCCAATATTGAGCCCTGGGGTACACTACTAGTTATTGGCCTCCAGCTAAACTTTTTACCTCCACTGGAGTCCAGTTAGACTCTTTTACTCCTTTACCCCTCTTTACCTAAAAAATTATCCTGTGTTTTACACAAGAATATATATTTATTGATAAGGAACTAATACAATGTGGAATCTACTCAGTAAAATTAGAAATTCCTTCAGTGGCTGATGTGAATACTTGAAACTGAGAAGTAAACTGGCATACTGTTGTCTGTATCTGAATTTATCATATGATGTATAAATTTCTTCCAGCTAAGATGTTTCTTACCTTTGGCATTTTCTTTAATGCTGGATCAATTTACCTCTAGATTGACAGTTCCCAGATCTCGTTAAATTTGAAGATCATTTGCAGAATCCTGAATATTCAGCAAATTAGTGGTGCTTGCCAGTCATTTATCAGACTCTAAAATATTGAGTGTTATTGTTTCAGAATAAGATAAAGCTGAAGATAGGGTACTGTCAGCCAGCTCTGAAGTATATAGCTGGAATAACTCAAGAGTGTTGGGAAAAGGCCTGTAACATGAAGATCTTCAGGGGAAATTTGGTTAAGTATTCAGGTTACTTTCTCAACCTGAAAAGGTTGTTAAGTGTGGATAAGAGCAGCAGTAAAATACACAGTTTAGGTCTTATTTAGTCAAGTATATGTGTTCATATTTTTAATCCTTCTCAACAGTACCTTATATGGTTCCATTTGTAGGTCTAGGAATATAGTAGTAAACTATAAAAATAGAAAGTGGGTATATACTGTTGCTACACTTGATCTTAACATTATTTCATTCTCCTTTGTAGCTAGCTAATGTTATATAGTACTTGCCAAATTCCCTTCATGTCAGAAATTCTCAAACATTTAAAAAGGCCAGTGTAGGAAAGAGGTTGCATATTAGATCACCTTTCATCCTATTTGCAGTTGTGTAGACTACTCTCTTTCTGTTTAATCCCTCTGTGGGGTTTGCAGCAATTGGTCATACAAAAAATTATACCATGAATTCAATTTTACAAGTCTTCTAAAGATGGAAGTGAAGAGAAGACCCTGTGGTACTTCATCATCTAGTCTCCCATTGGTTTGATTGCTTGAGAACTGCTGCCACAGTTCTTCATAAACTCAATATGTAGAACTGAAAGAATAAGGTACATGATGCTCTAGTGGGAACTTAGTTGCAGGTAAAAAAAAATTGCAGATTTTAATGGTGACCTCTGTAAGTTTTATCTGTCATTTGTGCAAAGCTATTTTTGCCAAACCACACAAAAAAGCTCAAATTTTTAGATCCATGACTCACGTTTCTTTTGAGGAATATATCTTTAAAAGGATCATCTTCTATTACTGTTATTCAGACTTCTTTTTAGTCCTTGACAGAGGATTATAAAAGGATAAACAGGGCTGCTAAACAGATGATAATTCCTTAGCCAAAAATTGATAACAGAAAGCGACTTCTTGTCACTGTCAATGGCATCAGATAATTGTTGGTTTATTAGCCTACGGCTCAGCAAATGATTCCTGTGGTTGCAGGATGCACAAGTCTCTGTCTACGTATACCTGAGGCCAGTTGATGTAATGCCCAAATGCCAAAGCATGTGAGAATATATTGAATGCCTCTTCTATTCATTTAGTCCCAGGACATGTAATCCATTTCTATGATAAGTGCAAAATGAATGTACAATATTGTGTTGTACTACAGATAATTTTTTTCTAGTGCTAATGAAATAAGTTTATGTAAGACTTTGAAGATTTTTTTGCAAAACACTTTTCCTTTATTATTGGTAGTAATGATAATAAGAATAGTAGGAATTATAGTTTGAGCTTTTAATTAATAGAGAAGATGTTTGACTGGGGAGCTGGCTTAATTATAGGACATACTGGAGGCTGATTAGGTGATAGACAAAAGTAATGATTAGGGGTCCTGTGAAGAGAATTTATTTGGAGGCTAGAGATGCAGAAGACTGACTGAGGAAGAAAATTGTTCATGTGCCAGAAAATTGATTGGTAAGTCTGGGTGAAGAGAGAGGATGAATTGCTGGCAAATTAACTTAAGGAAGGAGAGAGAGGTGTGAAGGGAAAGGAGAAGGTAGACCAAAAGAGACGAGGACTCTTGAGTTGTTGAATCTCCAAGTTACTGGCAATGACTTGGATAGATAAGGGAATGATGGTGTCATGACCTAAAGAGTTATCCAACCTGCAGGTGTGTAGAGATTGTGACCATAGGTTTGTTAGATTCCTTAATACACAAGGACAAAGCATGGTCCACAGAAACGTGGTTCAGTGGTGAACTTGGCATTGTTAGGTTTATTGTTGGACTCAATGATCTTAAAGGTATTTTCCAACCTAAATAATTCTATGATTCTGTGACACAGAGCTTTCACTCTGTACATTTCTCTACTTTATTATAGATTACCACAAATACCACAAAAATTACCACTAGCAAGTATACCTATGATTAATAAGTGTATATATCTATATAGCGCTACTATAAATTAACTATCAGCAATCAATAAATAATACAGCACCAATCAGTAGTATGGTAGCAGTAAATAATAGCAACAACTAGTCGTATAGCAACAATCAATGTAACAGCAACAGCCAAGTATGTATATAGTATTACAGGTTGCTACAAACATAAAATTAATGAACAAACTTGTCAACAATATGGCACCAGATATACTTCTGATAAATGACTTATATGGATATATATTATAGCAGTATCAAGTGAATTATACAGATTTCAGAAGGGGCCAAACAACACCAAAGAAGAGGACCAACTGATCTCAGAGCAGGATCCAACCATGCCAGAAGTGGGAAGACAAACCTACAAAAAGTAGTTCCAAAGGCGGATCAATAAGATAACAGACAGAATCTCACCTCAAAAATGGTTGTGTCAAGGAGTCTAGTGCCAGCCAGGCATCTCCTAGTGGATCTCATAGAAATTTGTGTGGGATTCAATCTGCTTAGGAAAGGAAAAGTACATGCAACATGGGAAGTTCTCAGAAACAGAGACTCCATTTTGGATAAAAATTAAGTCCATTTTATATCATAGAGGTAAGAGGGCATGGGACACCATGGCTTCAAACTGTCAATAGATGCTGTTAATTTCTATTTTTCATTTGTAACAGCCAATAATGATGATATTTTTGGTTATTTCAGACCAGTTTTATTTTTCCAGAATTTTCCACATAAGTTGCTGTTACTGTTTCTTGGTTTTGTTCTTATTCATGGTAGCTCAGGATGTCTGCATTCTAGGTACAGCAGCTGTACTTCGAAGAAGCCAGCTGCCCTTCTCAAGGATGTTACTGGTTCCAAAGCCTAGTTCCCACGTTCACAGCTCCCAGGCTGGGAGGCAATGTCTCTGTCAGTATTTTTCAGTAGACATTTTGTCCACTAAAGTTCCACTTCCACCTTTGTGGCTGCTCACATCAGCAACTGAGCTGCTCACATCACCTATAGCAATTGAGCTAGGAGCTCTCTTTGTGCCTGGGCAAACAGAATTTTTGTTTTCACAGCACTGCCTCCTTGTCCTTGCTAATGCCCTGACACTCCTCCTTATTCTTGGTTCCTCACAATTAGCATGGAAACAGAAAATGAGTGTCAGTTCCAGCTGCAAGCATCTAGAGCAATTTGGAAATAATGGGAGCTGCATGGGGAGGAAGAACTAGAGAGAAGGATCTTTTTAGCTCACTGGCCTTTTACTATTCAGCAGTTCTTCTCCACTCCCGATGCTGTGATGTCAAGCATGGAAGATGAAAAGGGACACTAGAAAAAGCAGGAAGAGAAGTCATCAGGGAGTGAAACCACAAGGCATTGTCTCTCCCACCTTTGGGGAGAAAACAAGAAAGAAAATAAGTGAAAACACTTCACAGGGTCCCAATTTTTGTCAGCTGTGCTCCAGGCCAATGAAATTCAATGTAATTTAGTTAAGAGCTCATTAACATATGAAAGCAATTTGGTTAGAATGAAAATCTGAAAAGAGGAAAGAATACAAAGAAAAGATAGTCCAGACAGCCATAATCAATACTAAGTTATACACAGTTTAGCTCCAAGAACATTTATAAGATGAGCCAGACAAAACCCCAAGTTTTCCACAGGTATACACTGCCAGTGGAAAATAAAAAAAAAGAAACTCTTTTGATTCAATTCCATACTGAATTTGTGCTATGTGACAGACATCATCCTGTTGTGAATTTGCAAAATAACCTGTGAAACTTAAAAGGGTGGAATTGTGGACCCAGAGAAGTCATTGGTCCAGCATCAACATCAAGCCTGATTTTCAAAATCTTTTCTATCTTGGTATTTGTACAATATTTTTTAATGATAGCTGTGTAGAAGAAAAAAAGTTCAAGAAAGAAATACATGAATAGGTTTTAATATCAAATATACTCAATCATTTGATCTTAGTTCAGAAAAAGTGAAATTGATTAATGAATTATTTGTTGTGAATAATTCACTGAATTCTAATTTAGAGTTGTGTTGGTTTTGTTTAGTGGGGGAGGGGGGTGCTATGGTGGCAGCTTCTGCAAGAAGCTGCTAGAAGTTTCCCATTTGTCTCATGAACTCGGACGAGTCCTAGGGTGGACCCACTACTGGCCAGGGCTAAGCCAACTGGTAGCAGAATGTTCCCTGATAATGCCTCTGCGATAACGTATTTAAGATGGGGAAAAATGAAAAAAAAAAAGAAAAAAAAGGTGGGAGGGTGGGCAGAGAGGGAAGGTGCAAGCCTTGTGGGTCTTGCAGCTCTCACCCTGTGGCCTCCTGCTGGGCGAATGTCTGAGCCTGACTCGGCCAGGGCTTGTCGAGAGAAGTGAATAGGGGAGATGTGAAGAGAACCTGAGAGGTGTCTGCCTGAGCCAGCTGTGAAGAATTTCTTGTGAGAGGAACAGCTGCAGACGCCAAGGTCAGTGAAGAAGGAGGGGGAGCAGTAATGCTGCTCCCAGCAGAGATTCCCCTGCAGCCCGTGGTGCAGCCCATGGTGAGGCTGGCTGTGCCCCTGCAGCCCATGGAGGCCCACGGAAGAGCAGAGATCCACCTGCAGCCCAGGGAGGACCCCGCTCTGGGGCAGGGGAGGAATGTGAGGACTTCTTCCCCTGAGGAGGAAGGAGCAGCGTAAAGTGACGTGTGATGAACTGACCATAACCCCCATTCCCAATTCCCCTTGTGCCACTTGGGAAGGGGGAAAGAGGTAGAGATAACTGAAATGAAGTTAAGCCTGGGAAAAGAGAGGAGTGAGGGGAAGTGGTTTTTCTTCTCTTTCTCATTATCCTGATTTGGTTTTAGTAATAATAATAATAAACAAATAGTTTTCCCCAGGTGGAGTCTGTTTTGCCTGTGACGGTAACTTTAAGGATTTCTCCCTGTCCTTATCTCACACCTCGAGTCTTTTTGTTATATTATCTCTCCCTATTCCCTCAGAGGCTGGGAGGAGTGAATGAGAGACTGCGTAGCTTGGTCCAGAGTGTGGTTAAACTACGACAGAGTCAGCAGACTTTTTCTATACAAATGAAGAGACAATAGTAGACAGTGATTTGTAAGTTAAAGTTTTTTTTTAAAGTTTGATATTATTATTCACTGGTTCTTTACTTTGTCCTCTGTCTCCTCACAAGTATTTTCATTAGCAGACACCATGCAATCTTGCCTCTGCCCGTGAGCACAGAAATTAGTGACAATGTATTATTTACAGAGGTTGATCAAGTCTGCCATGTGTGGGTAGAGAAAAGGTACAAAGCACCATCTTTTGTCTTCAGAAAAGCAGGCATGATGCTGAGCATAAATCAGATGAACTTTTAAATGAGATGAAACTTCATCCATTCTGATTCCCTCATCAAAATTAAAAAAAACCTCCTCTCATAGCAAGGTGAAAAGTGTTTTATTACGGAAGTAGACTATACACTGAAGGCTGAGATTGTCTTACCTTTTAAGCATATTAACAAGATTTCGAATATTCACATTTCCTCTGACCTCTGGATAAACAGAATGAACAATCTGGCCAGCTGCTCTGTACTACATTTTAGAGTGTTACAACAATGGAACTAAGGTGCGCTTGATGAGATGCGCTTGAAATTTACAAATAGCTGTAGAATGCATCTGGCAAATATGACATGAATGTTGAAGTCAAGTTCATCACAGAGGTAGCTGTGTTTCGACAGAGTCAAATAATTACATCTTTGTTTCTCTGTTGTATATATATAACATCCTAAATGGATTACATGCAAAAATGTTAAGATTTCAAGGTCAACCACTCAAGAGCTAGATAATTCCTGAAAAAAGATCCCCATAATCTTAAACAAGCCTCCTTGTGTGAATGCTTAACGGTGTAATTTGCAACTAAATATTACTTTTTAAATAGGAAGCTTTTGGCATTAGCATGTGAATCTGCCAATATCAGGAGAGAGATGTCTTTTGTGCTACAGCAGTGTGCAGACAAGCACAAGCCTTTGGCTCCATTCCAGCCTCCAGAGAGAAAGGCCTCCTTCCACAAGTTCCAAGCCCTTCTACTTCCTCTGCTTTTTTTTCCCCTTTCCTTTTCCCACTTCTTCTTCCTCTCCCATTGGATGGTTTCTGCCTCTGTTACTTTTGATCCTGACTGTGTTGTTAATCACTTTTGCTCCTGCCTTTTTTCCTCAGGGCTTCCTGTCTGTTTCCCTCTCTTCTATTTGTATTTACCTTCCCACTGCTTTTGCCCTGAATTCTCTTTTTGCTGCTATCCTAACCTCTGTCTCACCCACATCACCCTTTTGCTCTCTGTCTTTACCTTTACTGCTGTATGATACTTTGCCTAGTTTCTGTGGCTGTCTTGGCATTCAAGTTATCACTGTATAGTACAGTTCCTGCCCTGCTGAAAATCAACAACTGTGCTACATGTCTCTCTATAGTTTATGTTTGTTTTTTTTTTTTTATATTTACCTCTACAGTTTATGTCCATGAAGGTGATAACACTGTGAAGAAATGTCACTGTGCAGCAGTGTCATCGATGTCAGTGCAGGAACAGAGCCCTCTATCCATTGCATCAACCTGTGAGTGTTGTTTGGTATGAGGGGAGTGCCTTCATACATTATGGACTGGAAAACACCTTCTTAAGCAGAACCATGCCACAATGTGGGAAAGGGAGTCAGGCAGGGACTGTGACTTCTTTTCTTTTTCCGCAGTAACTCCATTATTGGTAAAGCAATCTCTTGTAACATGACTGCTGTCTATGGTGAAACTTTCCTGAGAAGCAGACAGATAACTTTTAAGAAACTTAGAGCTTAGTAGCTCCCAAGATCTTATCTCATGGTGATATTTCTGATTTGCATTTGCACCTCATTAAGTATCATCATTTATCTTGAATATCTGGTCTGGTATTAGATTTTTGCTTACAGCTCTCTGAAAATGTTGCTGCCAGATGTCTTCAGTAGCTTCCTAATGCTAGCCTATAATTTGCTGATGCAAAATATTGACTGGACTCCATGTCTCAAACCCTTTTTCTCAAAAGGCAATTCATAGAATTCATAGTAGCAGGAACTTACCATGAGATTTTTCAATTTCAAGTGCTGGCTAGTGTTCCATTATAAGGTTGCTATGTCAAGTTTGCCCTTACTGGCAATGGCAAAAGAGATAGTTTTGGTTTAATGTTTGTATCCCACAAGTAAAACTTCAAAGCTATGTGCAAAACTTCAGGGAAGCCAGAGCTTTCTCTTCTATTTGCATGTAATGAATTCATATTGTTATTGTCATTTTGCTTCAAAAGCTCTGTAACCTGTATGTGTCCAGTCACTAGTTTTTTATACCCATATATTGTTCTGAGAGTCTTCACCAACACTGTAGAAATCTAGTTTTCTCCTTACTGGCTCTTACAGTCTTATTGTGGTCTCCTCTAAAAAGGTGAATCTCTTTAAGTTATCAGTTCAAGTTTGTGATTGAGTGTTGCACAGCATGTTCATTGGACATCTCTGTGTTGTGTCATTCTCTAATGATTGGTCTGGACAAGAAGTTTATTCACCCAAGGAGCTCTTTTAGGTTTTTCTTGCCTGTACTAGTAAGTTCTGTGTTGTGTTGAATCCCCCTATACACCTGTGTTGTACTAACTTGTTAACACCTTGCTATATTAAATAACACCTGTGGAAGGTCCATATTAAAGAACTATTATATTTTTTAACTTTAATCCAAGTGCTCCAGCTTTTTTTTTCCAGAAGTGTTTATTGCGTCTGCTTACAGACATCTACTGTTTTTCCTTCACAATTAAAATGGAAGTTCAGTGAACTTTACTACCTTCAATACAATTAAAAACCTGAATTACATTGGGTAGTATCTGAAGAAATAATTCCCCGAAAACAGATGTTGAAAGTCTACAAATGCAAACTATGATTTTCTGTTTCATTACCCAGAACTCTTCTGATTCATGAAGCCCAGAAACATACTTAGCATGGAACACCTCTTCCAGACTTTTCTAAACATAGGTAATGGAAACACTTTTGTCTTTTCACACCTTTATTTACCAGTATTTTAGCATATTTAGAAGGCAAAGCTTCACTCTTTTTTTTTTTCTCACTGTTTGCTTCCTTTGCTTTCACTAGAGTGACCAACTGGTATGAAAGCCTTTTCTTCTTTTTTCTTTACTTGCTCTGTAATTCCCAGAGAAGTGAACCTATCCAATTTCTCTTTTATGCCCTTCCTTAAGGTCAGAAGAATTTTCATATGGGCAGAAAACTGGACCTCTTCAAAGTTATTCTATAATTTATTAACAATTTTCCTTTTTCTGAGAGCAATTACTTTTTGAACATGTCCAGAGTTGAGGTATCAGTTCTACCAGTGAGAGCAGCCTCTTGCACAAACCATGGACATTACATGTTTTTGCATCTAGTAATTGGTACTTTTTCCTCAGTGCTGTTACAAATTTAATGCATGCTCTTCTTCATGTGTTTGACACAAAACTCCCTTCAGAAAGATAAGCCCTTGAGCCTCGAGTTTCACCTATTTCCCTCTTACTGCCCAATTTTGATTATTTTTTTCACTACTAATGCACTGTTACAAACATAACCATATTCACCTGTGGCAAACTTACTAGACTCCTCATTCTGCTTCAACACTGCCTGCAGCTTTTTTGAAGAGTTCCTCTGAACTAATAGCGTTCTTGTTATCCGATTTGTCCATGCTGTGCACACTCTGCTGAGGTTTGCAAAATGATACATTTGACTGTAGTCCTTTCATCTTTCTCCAAATACTGTGTATTGTCTCGGCAGGTGATTCATGTGCAGATTCATGTACTGTCGTTTTGTGAACTCTGATTCAGAGCACTGCATGATTTTTGGCTCCCATGTCTTTTCTTGTAGTATTTGGATTCTCTAGGGTTGTTGTTCTTCCTAAGCAATAGCCTGGAAGAGGTGACATCTTTGAATTACTTATTCTGGATGGTTTACTAAAATTTAACTCTGTATTTTCCAGCAGCCACACTTGGGCTATTTTGTTTTAGATCCAGACTGGGTTCGTGTTTCTTATCTGGGACTTAGTTCTGTAAAAGTGCAGCACTGACTCTTTGGCCTTAGATCATTCAGTCTTCTGTGTTCTCTTGAGTGTTTCCTTCTTCATCAGACTGCAATGTTCCCTAAATGTTATTCAAACTTTCTCCACTTGTTTCTACATTTCTTGTGTCAACTGCAAGGGACTTTTAATTCCTCCATGATTCCACTCATATTTTGCCTTCTTTCACCAGTTTGTTTTCTTTTTGGTCCAAGCAATGTTCAATGATCATTAAGAATGAAAAGCAAGATGTGTTCATTTTGTTTAGTGAGGGAGAGCTACGGTGGCATCTTCTGTAAGAAGCTCCTAGAAGTTTCTACTTTGACCAGTGGATTTGGACAGGTCTAGGGTGGACCTGCCGCTGGCCAGGGCTGAGCCAATTGGTAGCAGAATGTTCCCTGGTAATGCTCCTGCGAGATGGTATTTAAGAAGGGGAAAAAATAATAATAATAAAAAAAGATGTGAAGAAGCTGAAGCAAGGGCAGAGAGGGGGAGGTGCAAACCGTGTGGGCCTTGCAGCCCTCACCCTCTGGCCTCCTGCCAGGTGGCCATTTGGGCCCGACTCAGCCCGGCCTGGCTGCAAGAAGTGGAGAAGAGATGAGATGCGAAGAGAACCTGAGAGGCGTCTGCCTGAGCTGGTTGTGAAGAATTTCTTGCGAGAGGAACGGCTGCAGACGCCAAGGTCAGTGAAGAAGGAGGGGGAGCAGTAATGCTGCTCCCGGCAGAGATTCCCCTGCAGCCCGTGGTGCAGCCCATGGTGAGGCCGGCTGTGCCCCTGCAGCCCATGGAGGCCCACTGAGGAGCAGAGATCCCCCTGCAGCCCATGGAGGGCCCACGCTGGGGCAGGTGGTTCCTGAGGGACTGCACTCTGTGGAAAAGTGACCCACGCTGGAGCAGTTCATGAAGGACTGTAGCCCATGAGAGGGACCCCAGGCTGGAGCAGGGGAGGAATGTGAGGAGTTCTTCCCCCGAGGAGGAAGGAGCGGCATAAAGCAACAAGTGATGACCTGACCATAACCCCCATTCCCTATTCCCTCTGTGCTGCTGAAGGAGGGGGAAGGAGGTAGAGATAGCTGAAATGAAGTTAAGCTTGGGAAGAGGGAGGGATGGAGGGAAGTTGTTTTGTTCTTTTCCACATTATCCTGCTTTGGTTTTAATTATAAACAAATAGTTTTCCCTAAGTGGATTCTGTTTTGCCCATAATCGTAACTTTAAGGATCTCTCCCTGTCCTTATCTCAAAGCTTGAGCCTTTTCGTTTTATCTCTCCCTATTCCCTCGGAGGGTGGGAGGAGTGAGAGAGAGACTGCGTAGCTTGGTCCTGAGCAGGGCTAAACTATGACACAAGAGAAAGAACAGACTTCAAAGGGGAGAAATTCTAACTTTGTGTAGTGTAAAAGACTGCACTAGATCTGTTTGTCTCTTGGCTTTATTAAGGGCATGTGTTCTTCATGGTAGTCTTTCTGCTTTTAGGCCTAATTCTTAGGGATATGCTGGCTGTGGTCGGTAAGTCCATGCCAATTTCCTTCCAAAGTCCTTGCAGCATCATGGAAATATGATAAGATGGAGTAGACCCAACAACAGGTTGTATCTTTAGAGCAATTACCTACCTACTTTAACTCTTAGAAAAGCATTTATAAATGGTATTTGTAAATGCCTTTCTCAGATGTTATTTCAGATGTTGACATTTTTGCCAAATATGACTTTCAAATGTTGATGATTTGGCCAAATATGGTTGTTACTCATGTAAACAACACAATGCAATTTCCTGGATTTATTTTGTCTAAAGTACTACTCATCTCACCATATTTCAAGTCACTTCATAAAATTAGGTGATGGAAAATATCTCCTCAAACTTTTTAGAACATTTTGCCCTTGATCAATAAGGCTATTGAAAGAGTCAACTATAATTACTATAGTTTATATTTGCACAAATTAAATTCTCCTACTCATACATAATCAGAAATGAAAGGATAGATTTCATGCAAATCCTAGTAAAAATCACCTTGAAGAGAACTGAAAACAGCGAAAATTAATTTAAAAAGTGCAATTTTCAGAATGATATGCCTGACAAAAATACAGGTTAAGAACTATCATAGAAACCTGAAGCATATCAGATTTGTAAGAGTCTGATGAAATAACTAGCCTGACTTTGCTCCCTTTCTGACTGACCTAATAGTGGGCTATTATGAAATAACATTTGTAATGAGATGTAACAGCAGAAGAAAAAAAGAAAGTACAAATACAGGGCTTAAATGTTCTAGTAGGAAAAGAGAGTACATTATGAAATTGTAGATTAAGCCCAGCAGAAAATGAGTCCTTTCCTTTTGCCGTTCAATCCTTTGATTAATTGTACAAGTGTAAAAACATGTTTTTCTGGACTAGAACTTCTGTTGGAATCTGTTCTGTATCTGCAATTCCAAGCTATTCTGTTTACTTATGTTATAATAATTATAAAAATTATCTTGGGATTTATTTTTTTCCCACTAAATTTGTTTATCCGTGCTGACGGATCTGAAGACCATGCTGCACATGATTCTCCCCATTATGCGTGACGCATTATTGTTAATAAGAGATACCAAACCAAAGCACATGTAGGTGCTTGCATTTTTGATCCTTGAAGCAGGAATCCATTGTTACTCCTACTTATGGCAAGCAATACTCCTTTGGTTGTCTCTAATAACACATTAATTGACGTTTTTAATTTATGCACATATTCCTGTGATCAATATTCAGACAAGATCTGTTAGGGATAGAATGAAAAATAATACTGAAAATATTAAATAATGTCATTACGTAAGTAAATTGCTCACCATTAGCTGGAATCTGGTCTATAGCATTTCATCTGAAAATAGATATTCCAAATGGTGAAACTAGGGCCAGATAAAGTCACAGGGATAATGGAGAAACAGTGATTTTAAAAAAAAAAAGAAAGTGAACAAAGGGATTTTTTTTCCCTTTGAGAATAAAATTCCAGACCCTAGAGGACAGAAAAAAAGCCAGAAGATAATGAGGCTAAAGAGTAAGGAAATCAGATCCCTCTTTCTGTCTGTTTTATCACATGAGTATGATAATCATTAATATAACTGAAAAGGAGCAATTGCAAAAAGAATCAATACTCTTTTCTAGTAATGCCATTATTGAATTAATACTGTTTAATTCTGCAAGTAATCATGCTTTAGAATTAAAGTGATCTAAAAAAAGGAGATTCTAGGCAGGATGAAGTTCCACACTCAGGGAAGCAAGTTAACCTTTGTTTCTTAAGCTTTGAGGTGCAACTTTCTTTACAAGGAGGTTCTAGCAAATTAGGCTTGCACACAGTTTTCATACCCTCATCAAAGGCATCTAGTGGCAGCCGTTATCGACTGCTGGATATAGTACTCGGTGAGCTATGTATATATTCCAGACTGGAAATGTTTGTATTCTAACATATTATCGTAAGGAATGGAAAATTTTACTTGACTTCAGTGGGTTTTGGGTTTTATCCTCTGTTTTGAAATTCTCATCACTATTGCAAAGTTATTTTAAGGAACATTTTCACATGGCTGTGTTATCAAAACTGTAAGTCCTAGACAGGTAGGGAAAAAAATAAATCACATAACACATTCATCCTTTTTGTTTCTTCCTGTTAAACTTAGCTCTTTCCATTGGGAAGTCTGTTAGCATTTTAGCTGAGTCTCTGCAGTTTGTTTATGTGGTTCTTAAGAGAACTATACATCTTTCATGACAACAAATGTCTCTTTTCTGCATAGGCTAGGAAAACGGATTATTCCCCAAGACTGCCTTCAGAATTCTTGGCATAAACATAGCAATGTAGCCTTTGTACTTTCACTTCAAACTTTCAACTTTTCTGTGCTATCTTCTTTTTAAAATATGTACCTTTCTACCATCTGCCTAGTTTCTTCCCTTCCCTACCTTTACCCGTCCTGTTTACCTACAGCACTCTCTTTTTGGTAGTGTTTAACTGACTGTCTAGCCCTTCAAAGTATTCTGTCAGAAGTTCATCATTCTCACCAGCAATTTCCTTATTAGTGAGAGACTAAGCAGTCACTAGGCCTTTCTATTGAAATAAAATGTCCAGACTTTAAAAAATTGGATGGATTAGGTTAGACATTTGGGATGCCTCTTTAGATACTTACTGAAGTGACCTAACTTTTAGAAATTTCACATACACATTGGGTTCAGTAATTTCTTGAATACTCTGATAAGAAGTTCTTGGCTGATGATTTTGTGTCTATTAAAAAAGCAACAATAATGATCTGACAACAAATCAGGGTAATGTAGCAAGAGTAGTCCTGTTCATTACTTTGCTTCCTTTTTGATGTCCAGAAAAATCTTGAGTCTGCTGCTTTGTGTGAACAGGCTCCGTTTGAACCTGACTGTCAGTTCTTAAAATTTGAAAGCCAAACCTGAATATGTGTGTGTAACCAGATGGCAGCCATGAAACACAAAGGAATCTTTGTAACTTGTTTTGCTGTGGAGTGAACAAAATGTCTATTACTGTTGCTGATGTAGATTTCAGGTAGTGAGTTTATAAATCCTAAATAGAGGCAAGATCCCTAATTCAAATGGTTTCAATATAGAGGGAGATAGATTTAGATTAGATATTAGGAAAAAAATTTTTACAATGAGGGTGGTAAACACTGGAACAGGTTGCCCAGAGAGGTGGTGGATGCTCCATCCCTGGAAATGTTCAAGGCCAGGTTGGATGAGGCTCTGAGCAACCTGATCTAGTTGGAGATGTCCCTGCTCCTTGCAGGGGAGTTGGACTAGATGATCTTTGAGGGTCCCTTCCAACCCTAACCATTCTATGATTCTGTATCCAAAATAGAATAGTATTCTGGGAGAAGACTTAGGTTTTGACTGTCCTATTAAGATCATGTGGTTGAACAAGATGGTAGAATACAATGGATTTTTTTGCTGTGTAAATAGTGAAATATTTTATTGCACTTTATGGAAAGTTTACAAATGCTTTTAAGAGTATGTTTTGTTTTCTCAAACAGGGAAAGTGTTTATCTGTGAATCTATGTATAGCTCTTGGGTTTATTTGCAAATACTAGTTCTGCAAGTGAGCTGCTACTTAGCCAATAGTATTTTTTTTTCAAATTATCATTATGAAGAGAAAAATCATAGATTTCTGCATCTTTAATAGAGAAGACATTAACAGATTAATGAAATACTTTTTTTTTTTCCCTAAAATTTTATTTTAACAGATCACAGCCCATTGTTAGTGAATGTTGAAAAATAGCAATATGGAACAGTTATTATTATCTTATCTTATCATATCATATCATATCATATCATATCATATCATATCATTGAAATGATTCACTATAAAGAAAAGGTAAGCATTAACATCAGTAAGTCTTGCTGTTCATAAACAGTAAACTCAGTTAGATTATTCTGTAACTTTGTTTATGTAACCATTTTGGTGCTGTAATGTAATTCACAGCTGTGTAAATTATGTCCAAAAATACAAGTTGGTTCATTTTTCATGTCTGCACTAACTTTTTCATTTCTATTTGCATGAGGAACGCAGATGTATGAGAACATAAAGGCTCTCTTCTAGTCATAGAATTGTTAGAAAAGGAAAAGATGCCTTTCCCGATTCCCCCTGTAATCACATAATCATCCTACCACAAATAATTTATAATTCAGTTGTGATACATGTTATCAAGTATGGAACAAAACTTGCCACAAGCTTGCAAGTTGTCTTAACCTACAATGCTTCTACAGTAAGGGGGAAAAAAATCCAGTATTGTTGTATTTTTAAGATTTTGCAGCTTTCCACGCTTAAGAAAGATTATTTTCAGCACTATGTGAAAGAATTAAAATTGCCATTTTTCTCATCAAAAGTGTTGAAGTAAATTGGAGATGAAATGACCTGAATATAACACTTTGGACTATGATGATGTCTACTCTAGAGGCCTGACTGTAAGTCATGTAACACATGGATGAGTTTACAGTTTCATGTCTAGTGGCTCCAGCTGATATGTCTGTGTTCTGGTGGTGTGCTGTATGTAAAACATCACAATCAAGATCAATGTACATTCAAGGGCATTCTACTTTTTTTTTTTTTTTTTCTGGTCATAGGTATTTACATCCACTTATTAGACCCTTTTCACAGAATGACTCTGAATTGGCATTATGAGAATTTGCCAGTATTTTTTTTCTCCAACTATCCTGAAGCTATCAGTGAACACCATCCCTTTTTTTCTGACTCCTGTGATCTTGCTTCCACTTAGGTGTTATTCCGATCTCCTGTCTTCCAGCGTATTCCTTCAGAGACACACATGTGCCTTGCATGTATATACACAGAGCGTCAAAGAGTAGCACCTGGAACTTTGTAAGGAAGCTTGCAAAGGAATATGATTTGCATTAATGTTACTCTGTCAATATCGGTTCCACAACACTTCATCAACCTTAATACGCAAACCAACCAAAAAAAAGTTACTATTCACTGATAGTGGAGGTTTGAATCCAGGCTCGCATTTCTAACTGAACCTATTTCCTTCATGGCAGAGAACATGCTTGTATAACTACCAGCATCAAAATTGTTTTCCTAATGTGGGAAAATGTAGATCCATGACTGACTTATTTGGCCAGACCATATATATTATCTCAGCTAGGAAGTAAAATTTAACTTTGCCAATTAAGAAGTGCCTTTTTTAAATCTTGAAACTGCTCTTAGTATAGATATCACTGCATTTCTTTGATTGTTAATTTTTGCACAGCAGAGTAGTTTTCCAGTAATGGGCTTTTCTTTCATCTGTATCTTGTAGTGATGGTCATTTTGTTTTTGTTTTTGGCACTGGTGCTCCAGACTCAAAAGAAACCCTGCAATGTATGTGGTTTTGCTCTGGAACACACTCTAGAACCTGCTGTTCCTAAGAAAGTTGGTTCTGAAGAGAGTTATTATCAATGTAAGAGGTTAAGCATTCAAATGCAAACTGAACTTCCATAAACAATGAGTATCTAAGCTGACCTGGAAACCAGAAAATCATGACCTGTTTTATTTTGGATGATCTGTTTGTTTTTTGGGGTTTTTTTTTGTGCACTGATTTTAAGGCATATGTCAAATGCAGTGAGGTAGATAGATAGGTTTGAAAATTTCAAACTGCGCAGACTGCTGACATGATTCATTCTGTGGCAATGCCACTATTTGCCTTCCTAAGAAATCTCCACAATCTGTTAAGAGGCAATATCTATCTGGCTGGTCTGAACACCAACAGGTTTACACAACTTTCACTGCCTTTCTTGGTTCAAAACACAGAATAGATGCCTTTGTTGAGCTCTGAGAATAGATGAGGCTACAGCTTTGACCCAGTACAGTCATTGCTCTCTCTATAATGATAGTATAGGAGTGCAGAAAATACTGTGATTTACTGTGGAGTAACTGGAGTATCCTACAGCCCTATTTTTATGATTCTCCATAGTCCAAGGTACAGCTGCTATGGTCTGGCAAAATTGAACGGGTTAAGGCTTTCATTGTCCTATAAGAAAGAGAACAGGCTTCGGTGCATATAACAAGAAGCTGTTTTTAAAAGATGCATATTAAATTCAAGAGTTACTTTATTGAATTTAAATTTCTGGACATGTATTTGCATGCAGCCTAGATAGTGGCTTTTAGTAGTGTTATTTTCTCTCTGATTAGTTAAAAACAGGTTAGTTAATCAGGATTGTATTAAGGAATCTCAGTGACAATGTTGTCACTGAGAAAGCAGTGAGCTAAATTCTTAGCCTCTCATTTCTTCTGACATGAAATACCTTTCCAGACACTGCCTGTTCCTTTGATTTGCTATGTCAGCATCTTCCTTTTAGGAACAGAGCAACTAGTGAAGAGAGGAATGCAGGTTTATCTACAAGGAGTAAATGGCAAATGTGTTGATTCGATCTCAGAAAGTTTTTCTGAAAGCTTACAAAATCACATCTACTACATCTTGAGATGGAAATGTTCTGTATGGTGTCTCTGTAAACATTAAAGTATAGCCCAAGTAGTTTGTATAGCAAAACCTCAAATAATGAGGTCAAATCACATGACACAACACACATTATAAAATATCTACCGTATGGATATATGGATAAAACAAGTAGGAAAAGCCTACACTAACATCCTTGTTTAGCAGAATATGTGCTAAGTCAAAATATTTAACACTTGTAAGCTTTCCATGTTACACCCTTGTTTTCACTAAGGCAGCTGATCTGGATCAGCTGCTGCAGAGTGCAGGCTAGCAGTGTTTTGCTGGCCTACATCTGAGCTGTGGACCCAGGACTACTTTCCAGTCTTAAGTCTGTGTGCTCAGCTGATCTGCTTCTCACCCGTGCTCACTGTGGAGAGAGGAGGGTGTGCTCCACAATGATCCCCAGGCTTGGCAAATTTTCCTGCGCTAGAGACATAACCCATAGGGTTCCTGGATAAAGGTAAATAAATCCTCCTGACCAGGAAATGAACTAATCCTAATTCTTAACGTTAAAAAGGCTAAATCCTCTTTGATAAACTCTTGTTTATTTTGTCCTCTGTTTTTTTTCTTTCTGAGAGGAAACCTTAATGGTAGCGTAGTGTTTGTAAGGAACAAACTTAGCCATTATAAGTTTTGTTTGACAGAGAGCAAGTGCCAATTAACAGAGTAAATTAAAATTAGTATATTCATCCTCAAGCTTCTGAGGCAGAAGTTATCTCAGTTTACCTGAAGGAAAGGTTTAATTACACTAATGAATATGAGGCAAAAATCTCTGTGTCTGTCCATGGCTGTCTCTGTCTCTCTCTTTGTGTGTGTATTCCATGGAGTAGGAAGTATATTATGTGAACAAACAAAATCAAAACCACCACCACCAAAAGATATTATTTCTATTCCCATTATTGGCTGTTTTAGGAAGTGGTTCTGTTATTTTGATTGTTAGAGTTGGTTAACTATACTTTAAAGTTACTATTTTGCCTCTGCAGAGAGAACTATGTTTAGTCCAAATGACTAATGAGCTAGGCACCTGTATTTGAGTAACACAGCTTTCTGTGAAATTGTGTATATGTGATTTGAATCCACCACAGTTTACAGATGTTTTTCTGTTGGCATCACACAAGATGTTAGACTGCAATAAATTTCAATGCCTTAAGCCTTATCTAAAGCTAATTCTTGGCTGGAGACTATAAAGAAGCCAAAGATTTTCTTTTTATAAGTAAAAGAAAAAAAAAGTTTGAATATAGTTTAAATGTTTTGGATTGGGACAATGTATTTTGATAGTTCAGGTGCCCTATTAGCTATCTGTTTTCTGATTGAATTTGCAGTACTTGGAACATGTTTACAGTTTAAAATCTGATTTTTAGCCCAAGATTTCTTCAGTCCCCAGAAACTGTGCAACTGGATGGGGGACAGTCCAATTTACTTCTTACCAATCAATAGTTACTGTGCTATTTTGGCTTCAGATGGAAGCTCTTACAAAATCATTAGACAATGTGTTTATAATAGAGCATCAGTAAATTACAGAGATGGATTTCATAAGGACTATTGCCATCTTAAAAATGCATTCTTTTAAGATAGCAGCAAATAATTACATATATTGACTGTTTCTGCTGTTGTGTTTGTTAACTGAGTATTTTATTCTCTTGAAGTTTTGTGAAAATTATGCCCAAAATGTACTTCCTGTGGATTCCTGAGTAAAGTACAACAATGTATAGACCTCTCAGTTCTTAGTAAAGATTTTTATTTATCATCATCACATAATTTTATCAGCAAAACTTTGTCTGACATGAGTCCTTAAGAGCTGATCTGCCTGGAAAACAACTTTGAGAATTGTTATGGAGCTGGACATTAACAACATTCAGGATAAGACAGTCTGATTCGCAAATTCTGAATGAGAAAGAAACACGAACATTTCTTTCTCTTGTAGAATTTCTACCAGAGGGTAGGAAAATGCAGTCAATAGTCATATGGTGAACCTGAGATATTCCTTTATTAATTAAAGAAAGTAAATGCCACTTTGGACTCTGGAATGCCACTGAATCTAGAAAGTTATGTCTTGCACTTCAGTACTGAAGTTGGCCTTTTATCTGGACTTCTCTGCAACATTAGTTTTAAAACAAAGGGTTGAGAGAGAAAAATAACTTTGTACCTAGTAAAAACACAGTAAATTTAACAGCAAACAGAATGTAAAAGACTGTATTTTTATCCTCTAGATGTTATATTCACATAATTAAGAACACTTGGATGTTTTTTTAACTCAAGTTTTTAGCAGAAGTGGTGGGGAAATGTAACCAAGTTAGCACAGTGAAATTCAGTCTGGCTGGAATTCATGGTATTTTGATTCCTAAAAGACCAAATAGCCAAATACGGGGAACTTCTATTTTGACTTGTATAATCTAGGAAGTTTTGTCACCTAAATATTTGATTTTCTTACTGATATTAGTAACTTATCATTTTTTCACATGATAAAGATTTAGGAGTTAAGGGACTGTGGTGGCCTCATGTTGGCTGTCTGCCAGACCCCTACCAAGCTGCTCTCTCATTCCCCTTCTTCAACAGGACAGGAGGAGAAAATAAGATAAAAAGCTTCTAAGTCAAGATAAAGACAAGGAGATCACTTACTGATTACTGTCATGGGCAAAATAGACTTGACTTAAAGAAAATTAACTTACTTTATTGGCAATTAAAATAGAGTTGGGTGATGAGAAATAAAGACAAAAAAAATAAAACACCTTCCTCCCCCTCCCCTTCTGCCCAGGCTCAACTTCACTCCTTCACTCCCCACTTCTCCACCTTATCCCTGGTGCAGGTGGATGTGGGGTTTGAGGTCAATCCATAACAGCTCCTTTCTGCTGCTCCTTCCTCCTCATGCTTTGCCCGTGCTCCAGTTTTGGTTCTTTCCGTGAGCTGTGGTTCTTCAAGATAAACCCGCTCCTGAGTGGGTCCTTCACTGGTTGCAATGATGGGTCTCTGCTCTAATGGTCCTCTCGACAGTTTGTCACAGGATCTCTTCTTTAGCACCTGGAGCACCACTTCCCCCTCCTTCTCTGACCTTGGTGTCCCCAGGGTTGTTTCTTGCACTTTTCCCCCCTCACTCCTCTCTCTAACGTGCCGCATTTTTGCCTTTTCTTAAATACGTTTCCACACAGGTGCCACCATCTCTGCTGAAGGGCTCAGCTGTGCCCTGTGGTGGGCCCATTGGAGCTGGCAGGAACTGGCTCTGTCCTGCATGGGGCATCCCTGGCTTCTCCTCATAGATGCTACCTCTGCAGCCCCCTGCTGCTAGCACCTGGGCACACACACCCGGTACAGGGACTAAGCATTTGTTTTAGATATTGAGAACTCAGATTCCCAAATTATCAAAGTCTCTCTGCTCACTTTCCTGTCTTCTCCACCTGCCTTTTTAAAAGGAACAACCTAAATCAGATTTACATGGCCAGCCTGCACAGCACAGTATAAGGACTAAGATCAAGTAGGGAACAAGTACTGACAGGAAATCATAAGCATGTCAGACAGAAGGAGACTTCAGAAGATCAGAGCCCACAGTGAAGAGACAACTCAGACATGGTACAGCACATGGAAGAGTTTAGGCGCTAGGTGTGGCAGGGCCATTGCTAGTTCCAATGTGAGTAATTGGGCCATGTTGTGTCTCTTAATTGTACTGATAGAATGACACTGATATTGTGCTTATTGGTCCTATTAGTTATTCCTCTGTCATTGTCCATCTTGTAGTCAGCCCTTCTGAGCTATGGGATGTGGCACCATGTGTAGCTATATTCATACATACCAAAGGGCATTGTAACGGAATTGAAAGAGTCACCACCAAAGATAATTCACTGTCTAGATTTGTGGATGGTATTGTCCACTAGAGATAACTTTTTCAGCCCTAAAGGTAATAGGTCTCTCCATAAATGCAGAACTCTCATTTGTGTGTGTTTCATTATGCCCTGTACCTAAGTTCTGTGATCCACGTGTTCCTTAGCTTCCTCCAGTCACTCTCTGCTAGAATCCTGAAACGTTACCAGCCATCTTGAAAAAATGTTGTATGGTTTTTCAATGTTATACTGAAATTTTATGTTTTGTATGACATTGATACATTCACTCTTCCTTAAGGAGACAGCACATATTAAAATTTTATTTTCATATGAATTTCATTTAGTCTTTCATTTAATGCTCTGTGTGACATTGTATGTTGCTAACAGGAATTTATCAGCAACTTTTTAACAGTCTGTGCAAAACAGTCAAACAGACTTTCCATAACCTAAATTATATGCTAATCAAGAAAGTTCCTCCACTTTGACTTCTAATTAAAGTTACCAGGAAGATCACTTAACACTGCTAAATCCTGACTTTTTTGAAAGGAGGTTATCTCTTTCAAAGAGGAACTAAACTTTTACTAACATTCTCCATTCCACTTATCCTCTTTCTACCCTGGAGAAGGGATACCTCATTCACCGTGGCTGAGATTGGGATAATTCTCTTTTGTGCAGGTTCCATTGCAACTTCAGCTGTTCATCCGTGAAATGTTAATCTCTTCCCTGCCAGCTTCTTAATGCCAGCTAACCACACAAAGGGGGATCTCAGCAATATTGTCCTAGCCTGTTTATAGGCTCTAAAAGATAGCCTTGAAATAGGTCATATATAGGCTAAATCCTTTGTTGTAATTGTTGCTCTCATGGAGAAAAACATTTTAATTTGATATTAAAGTCCAGTTTAATTTAGTCTTGGAACATAAATACCATTATGCATTAATGAGAATTGTGTCATTACTCTATGGCATTACTATAGACAGAATTAAGGTTTTAATTTATCTAAGGACTTCTGGAGCTTCCTGTCTTTGGATTTGTTTTATGTTTATGGTGTACATCTATATTTCCTGGTCTTGTAAAACTTTGGGAAAGAATTAGACTACTGTTTTATTATTTTACTCCAAAATTATGAGTATTTTTTATATAGGGACACAGACCCAAGGTTTTGAATGGCTAGAGTTCAGGTGAATAAACCAAGCAGGTAGGAATAAAGTCAGTGTTCACAATTTCTCTTAAAGCCTAGCAGATATTTGGCATGGAAAGACTGAGGAACATACATGAGCGTTTGGGCATTGTGATCCCAGATGTTGCCATCTGTTAGCAACAGCAGCTGCTTAAAAAGGGGGCAGCAGAGAGTTCACTGGCATTAGTGGAAGCAATATCGTGAACAGAGCACTTCGTCTTGCTTTCCCTTGTGTGCATATGAAGTGAAATAGATGGCTATATAGATTGATTTAAATCCCAGAAGAGTGTCTGAAGCGAAGACACTCAGCTGAACTGCTTGTCTGGCTGAGAGGAAGAGGTGATCTCTGAGTGGTACTTGAAGCCCTTTCTCTCAGTATTATTGTTACACAGAGCATTTATTAACTAAATCTGCCTCACTGCTGTCAAAATTAGCATGCTTGCTCATGCTTCTGAAATTCTCCATGCTCTTCCTCAGGGAAAGGAGATAGAATTATGTGATATGTGTAAACAGGGTTTAATTTAATCTTCAGCCAAATGCACACATTGCTGTGCAACTGAAGTTTGCACAGGATTATGAAGGCAATGTAATTACATACAGTTAGACATCTTGCTTTTTGAAGCTACATATATTTCTAGTTTTATGAAAAGATTAAGTCATCATATCGCCTGATTCAACATTAGAAAGAGATTAAGAACAAAATTGCGTTTGCATTATATTGCGTATACAATGGGAAGAAAAGTTTCTTGGCACCTAGGAAAGGGAACAGATTTGATGTGATTCTAAAAGACGCTTCAGTCCTCTCTGCAAAATGGCAATTGTCTTGCCCAGGGATACCAGTTGAAACAATGTTCATAACTTGGGACATCTTGCTCGTTTTGATTCCCAGCACATTTAATCACTTGAGTGAGTGACATTTGTTCTGCAACAGCATATAAACTCCAGAATGGAGGAATGAAAAAAATTCCAAGCAAAATAGTTCCTCACAATCCCTGCCAAAACAAAAAAAAAGCAAACATATCCTTCACATGCTACAAGAGGCTGAAAAAAAAATAGGGTATCACATGTGATACTCTTATACTTTATACTATTATATCTAAATCATTTCCATATTAATTTTAAGCTTGTCTGTTTGTTTGTTTTTAAAGAAAAGAGTAGTTTATTACAACAGAACACCATGTTAGTAATCATGTAACAGAGGAAAATTAATCTTCCTGATATCTGGCCTTGAATTCTAGGATTAAGTATTAAAGCTATGATATTACTGATAAAACTAGTCTTAAGAAGGAATGAAACTGAGGCAAGTGAAATCAAAATTTGACACCTCAATTAAAAAATACAAGGTAATATAGGACTCAAGCCTGACCCTTCTAAAATAAATGGAAAAAAAGTCTCTGACTTTTATTGAAAGTAAGAACAAGCTTATATTCTTTTCTTTGTTTGCTGGCAACTACAGTATCATTAGTCTGAACTCAGCACAAATGAGGAAGCAATTTCTAAATAAATAAATACAGATAAATTAAAAATAATATACATTCTGTACTTTTCATAGAATAGTGCAATATATCAATAATGTGTGTTTTAGATGAAAAAAATGAAATAAATCTACCCTGTCAATTGGGAAAGTATTTATTATGAGATCACTTGGGAAATTTATTAATAAATACAGTAAAAGTAAGGAAGAATTTTAGAAGAAGATACAGTAGGAAAGGACTTGGTAAGAAGCAGGCTTGAGCTAGAGTTGTGTTACTAAAGAAATTGGTCATGGGAGTAGTTTCATTTATTCTTTTCACAAAGATCAAGTGGGAGTGTCCTAGTGAATCTTTAAGATGTCAAGAAAGAATCAGCTTGAATGGATTGTGGAGGATTAGGATGATACAGAAAGACCTGAAGGAACCTGTGGACAACAGTAGAAACAAGATGAAATTAAGTAGTACAAAATGAAAAATTCCATTCTTTGTGATTAATAAAAAAATTATTCTAGAAGCTGGATGCTCGTCAGTTAAAAATGTCAGAAAAGAAAGCACAACTACATTAATCAAATGCAGAATGATTGAAGCGCTGATAAGAAAATGGCCAATGCAGTCCTAAGCTGTCTCAGATAAGATATTTCTAGCAAAGACATGGAAATATTAAAGCCATTCTACTAAGTACTTGGGAGACATAATTTTAAATACTGTATTCAAGAAAGATTAATTAAATCTCAGTTGATGAGCAAAAAGAGAGCCTACTGGAAAGTAAAAGAGCATGGCTTGTTTAGGCTAGCAAAACAAAAGCTAAGAAGGGATATAACAGATGTTTATGAATACAGTGGGAGGGATAAATAAACTATGAATAAATTGAAGCTGAGACTTTTGTAACTCTCAGGGGAATGAGATTCTGAAGTGATCTTTCAATAAAAGTAGTGAGGAAAAGACGTAAGACTTCTGTTAAAATGTAATAATTAAAATGAAATATAGGTTGTGATTGACTGTGATATCAAAGGAATTAAACTGATGACCTAGGAAGTCTTCTCCAGTCCTATGTTTTTGCACTGAGCAATCATTCCAGAGAAAATAAGTACCCCTTCTCAGACAGGGTCTAGCGTGAATGTCAAGGAACACACGGTAATATTAAATAGCAGATTCACAGTCTATATATTACTTAATCAAGCATCACACTATTTTAGAGAGAAGACTTCAAAATAAATAGCTGTAATCTAAAAATATTTATTTAAAGGTTATAGCTATATATATATAATTTTGTAATAAATAAATAAATAAATTTTAAATACATTTAAAGAAAAAAGAAGACACCTTACCTGCCTCCTGACCCCAAAGTCTCAATACCAAAATAAATAAATTGAGAGATTATTCTGACATCTGAATGTTTTTCCCTAAGTATGACAATGAAGACTGCAGCTCTGGTCTCTACAGGCATTCAACCCACCTTATATACGAAACAAGTTTCAGCACAGAGAAGGGAGTAGATTGCTGTTCTGTTGCCTGATCTGCATGTTACTCTGGACAATGCTTTTGAGATTTTATTGATTCTATGTTTTGTGCCATATATGTCCCATATATGCTTACATGTGTTCAGTACAGCTCTCAAGCTTAAATGAGTCTACTGAGAAACTTTCATGGATATCTTTAGTATATAGAGACAGAATATACATCTGTCAGTGGAGGCCTTTCAGCTTTGATTATTGGTTGTCGCAAACAAGAAAATGTCCCTCTGCGTGGAAGAGCTTTTCTCTCTGGCTGGCAATTGCTATCCAGAAGAAGTCAACTTTGAACATGGATTTATCTTGCACAGTCATTCAGCGTCTCAAGGTTTTATATGGTGTCTTGACACAGCAAGCAAAGACCTACTATAAGAGACATTGAAGTAAATAAGAATCCTTCAATCAACAATTAACTTTAGATAAGGCTTAAGGCACTGAAATTTGTAGCAGTCTAATGTTTAATCTTCAGTTTAATGTTTTTAAGGTTTACCTACACTAAGCCTTTGAGTGACATTTCAGCCTCCAAATTAGTAAATTGTGCAGTCTCCGTTACCATAGAGCCTGAATACTACCCAACTTCTTTGTCTGAAAGTGTTTTCTCCTAATGAATGAAACTTTTTTCCATTGAATTCATCCACAGGTGGATGCAATCTACCTCATTTGAAATTCCACACTGTCTTCTGTTGCTTTATTGTTCTTATTTTAGTACTCCAAGCAAGAACATATCTTATCGCTCACACCAACATGAACTGATATTATACCACTCTCGTTTGTTATGGACTATTTTACTCTCACCTGTTTCTTTTGTGTTTTTTTTTTTTTATTATTTCTTCAGTATATGTTCAGTTTTGATTCAATAGCAAGGATGATTATTCTGTTTATCTTTCACTGGCTCCATGTCTACTTTTGCGCTTTCTGGTCCTCCTTGGGGAAGGATTATACAGTCTCTGGAGATGACAAGTCAGACAGCTGAAATGTCAGCACAGCATCTGCTAAAGAAAATAAATAAGTACAGAATATGTAACCTGACTGTGGAAGTCAAACTTTATTTTTTAACTAGCTTTGGGCTGCTTACAGTGTACTGCAAAAAATGGAAACAGAACTGTGATTTATAACACTGCTTTACTTAAAACCAGATCTTTGCTGCAATGTAACAAAGACAGTATTTACGGGAAGCTATCACTTGAAGATATATTGTATAATTTATCTAAAAAATTATCACATTGTTTCTCTGTTTTTGATTTCCAGAGTATGTATATGAGTTTAATATAATAAATCAAACTAACTTCCTCTTCCAACTCTCCCTTGGTTTTATTTTTGGATTTTGGGGTGGGTTTTTTCGTGTGAATATAGTAAATTTTGGGACCTTATTTTTTCTTACAGCTCTTGTATGCAGCAGTTAGGAGAAATGTTGGACAGGGAAGTGAAACAGAATGAACAGAGGTCCTTGAAATAGTAAGACTCTGCTATGTCCATTTTCCTCTTATTCCAACCAACTTATCTGTGGACCAAAAAAAGGATTTCCTGACTGTTCCTCAAAGGCAAGTAAATGGACAACACAGTAAATTCTGTACAGCACAAGAAAAGATTTTTCTTCCACTGTGTAAGGCTTAACATTTGTGTTCTGAAAAGAGTTACTACAGAAATATTGAGAAAACTAAGGCTGAATTATTTAAAAATAAGAAAGAAACATAACTTTTCTTTATTTCTTTAAGCAAAAGTCTGGCATTATGGATAAAGAACAATATATTTATTCTTTTATTTGGAAAACATTTTTTTGCTAGAAGTATACACTATTATAAAAGAGTGTTTAAGTATTTCATGTTACCTATAGTTTTACAAGATCACCCAGGAGTGTTGTCCAGGTGGAAGCCTACAGTACTATGATCAGACAAATTTCTCTCTTGAGAGTGGAAGAATGTCTGTCTTTATGATATTATCATCTAAGATATGTGTTCAATATAGCCTTATATGACACAGAGGATGTCTTTCCAGTTACAGTGTGGGTAGGTGGCAATGAGGAAAGGGGAAGTTTATCAAAATTAGTATATATTTAAGAAACTTACCTCTTAAATCAAGATGATACTCAAATTTCTTCAGCTACAGTAATGACAGTGGCTATTGATGTTGGCAAATAAATAGCTTAGTCCTGTACCAATTTGACATTTTTCTAAATTTAATTGATTTTGACCTCATCAAATGTACAAAGTACAGAAAATTTAACTTATTTTCCATTTTTAGCTTCATTTTACTTTCCATGGGCTTAGATGTTACACTAAAAATGTCAGCAGGCCTCCTGGAGGCAGGAAGTGAAACTAATTTCAATTTCAAACCACAGTAATTCTGAGTGAAATCAAACTTATTCTCACATTTATTAAAGCAAATAAGTCCTTGTGAAAAAATTTCAGATTTTTATTAATGACATTTTCAGTGGTTCCATTCCATTCTGATGAACTCATAAATCAATTGCTATCTTTCAGCTGTTATAGATTTATCAGTTCATGTGAGTAAATGTGTCAGCTGAATACTGCTGAAATCCACACAGCAACATCTCTGTTACCATGATAAACATAACTTGGTCTCAAAGATGTGTTGTTTGGTTTGGTGAGGATTTTGGTCTTTGGTTTTGTTTTGTTTTATTTTAAGTATGACTCAGTGTGGTGATTTAGCCCGAGTCACACACAATTTCTCGCTTACCCTCCCCAGTGGGATGAGATAAAGACAGTTTACTAAAATAGCAAAGGAAAACTACAATGATAACAGAATATAAGGATATTAATATATACAAAATGAACAATGTATGATTTCTCATCACCCAATGTCCCCTCATCACCCCCGATACAGCCCGTCCCGAGCAGTGATCATGGAAATGAAACCAAGCAGCAAGCAAAGGATCAAAAGAGAGCTAGCGAGGTAGAGCGAACAATGCCAGCAAGCAAGAGAAAGAGATGAGATGGAAGAATGGATGCCCCTGCCATGGCCAACCCTCACTTATATACTGAGCATGATGTTTATGGCATGGAATACTGTCTTTGGCCAGTTTGGATCAATTATTCTGTCTTTCTCCCAGCTTCCTGCATCTGCACATTAGTGAAACTTGGAAAGCTGGACAGTGTCCTTGGTCTCATTATCAACAACTCATATCACCAGTGTGTTTTATCAACATGCTTCACATATGAAATCCAAAATACACTGGCTAATGAGAGGAAAATTAACTCCATCCCTGCCGAAACCAGGACACTTAGACTATAGGAAACAAGAGGAAAAGCCTAGCCTAAAAAATGTTTTTCACTCTTTCTCCCCACAGCTGACAGTATACTTAATGATAATCAAATTTTCATCATGACAATATCCTCTTATTTTCTTTCAGTTAACACTTAAGACAGAGAGGAAAATGTAACTTGGTTTAAGACATTTTTTGTCATAGATTGAGAAAGGAGGATAAACATTATTCACTTCTAATATTTCAATAAAAATACCATCCAAGCTTATCAGCATCTGTAGGACTCAACATATTTGTAACCCATAGACTTTCCATTTCTGGTACTGACAATCTCATGGTAATAATTTTATGCATACTATAAGGCTACCATATTCACTAATGGCATGCCCTAAGTGATTTATTGGTATATATATGGCATTCAGTACTCACAGTCTCCGTGGGCTAATTAAAAATATCAAATTTTATGGAAGGTGCCTTGCTGTTTATTTTGTTGGATTGTAAATTGTGAGGATGCTTTCAATAAATTATACATGCCCACAGCAGGGAAAAACGTGCAGGAAAATGCTAATAGGGGTGCAATCACACTAATATGAACACTCAAGGTCCATAATTTTGCACTGACAAAATTCTTTGGAAAGTGAATTTTGAGAAAGTAGAGGCAGAATAGTGAGCTTATTTGAATGTTTCCAAATTTATGATGATATCCAAACACAAATCACTTTTCAAGGCTGCTGAATAGATATTTAGGAACATTCAATAGTACTAATTTACATCTATTATTTCTTACTGCCACTCATGTATCTTAGTAATTGAAATGCTGAGTAACAGTTTCCCTCCTCAATTCTAATGATGCCCTTTATAATCTTCTTTTTAATGCAGTGCCTGAACTTTAGAAAGGTTGTTCGCTACCAAATGTCAGTCTGTTGCAAAATGAAGCAATGGAAACCCTCTTGTTTAATCTATTTTGCTAGATAAAATTGTTGTGGACCAATAAGTTTGCTAAATATTCAGCTCCTGTTTCTTGTTTATTAAGTAAAAAAAGGGAATAAAATAAATCTAATTGAAAGAGCACTTCTAGCTCAGTCTCTCACTGATACCAGAGCAAACCAATGTTATTAAATTTTGGGCAAGAAGAATCTGATTAGGCACTTTCTACTTCAGTAGAAATCTCAGCTTAAAAACAATTTCAAACTGAATGTGACCAGTTAGCAAAGATACAAAAATTAGTTCATAATTCTAAGCTAATGAAGACTTGACAAAGTTCAGCATTGCAGCTTTCATCTAGATAAACAATTTACGTCCACTCTCAGTTTAAAATACGAGTCCTTTTCCATGCAGGGAAAGCCTGACAAACTTTATGGAGATTTATCCTAGTATAAAATCACCTCAGCAAACCCTGCTTTGCACTGGTATTTGCATTGCTATGGCTGCATTGATGCAATAAGTGCCTTGAAGTAAGCAAAAGCTTTAATATAAAAGTCAATGGAAGAGACAATTGTTTTCTCTTTCACTAAAACTTATGGTGGTGCTGCAGGGCTACATAACTATGGAAGGTTTTTCTGTTCACTCTGTGCTATCCACATTAAGGCTGTTGTCAGACCATTTGTGTGTGTAACACGGGATTTTCCTGTAATGCACACAAGCTACTAGACTGCCGTAAGTGTAGCTACTCCAGTCACCAGTAAAGGCTTATTCCTATCATAGAAATAACTGTGCTCTACTTTTCTTGCATCAGTCCCAAGAATGTGAAGAAAACATATTTATTCTCTTCAAGACCCTATCTCCAGCTAAAACAAGCACTCAACCTGTCTCTCGCCTCTCATTTCATTTGAATGTTCTCTCTGTAAGCACCTAAAAAAGCCCCATGGGTTTTTTCCTGCTTGGTGGGTGGATAAGAGGAAGACTCTGAGGGATGCCAAGGAACAGCCTTCTTAAAAATAAAAGCTGACTATTTGGAGGAATACAGAAGAAAACGGAAATCACTGGAGAAGAACTGTGCAATATTCAGTGTCTAGAATAAGAGCAAAAAGCTCATGAATCACAAAAACATATTCCTTAGTTTCTTCCATAATTCAGGCATGATGCCTGAATAATTTGATCAGTGCTTATAAGTTTATGTGTGTCCTTGACACAGAGCTAAATGAGAAGACGTTGGAGGTGTGGGAACTCTTGGTTGAGCAGAGAGGCCTTGAATGATGTCCTAGATCTGTTTTCTTGGAGCACTCTGCCTGCAGAGTGCTCAAGGAACTTTGATATCTTTAAGAAGAAGTTTAAAATCACGTCAAATGCCAAAACATTTTGTGTGTGCAACAAACAATGTTCACTAAGCTTAAGGAACTTCAAGATGAACATTTGCTCTCCTGGCTGCTCTCCTCAAGCTCCTGTGGGCAGCCAGGTAAACAGACAGCTGTGAGCGTTGCCTCATTCCCCCAGCTTTGTTCTAAGTGAATTGGGAGGGATAGGGGGGATTAAGTGCTATAGCCACCACGATCTCTGGCTGTCACCCTGATTATAGTCTTTCCCAGGTTTTCCATGGGCTGGGAGTCCAATGGCTAGCTGTGAACTGTCTCCTTTTGCAGCTGAGGTCCAAATAAGCTTCTCTGCTGAAGCATTATGCATGAGCCTCATTGGACAGGGATATGAAAGAGAGAGGAGGTTGTCCTGACCACTGACCTGTAAGGGAGTCTTGCACCTACTTTTATTAATATGTATGTTATTTGCAGGTATCCCAAGAGTCTTTGTTCAAATCTGGATCTCAGCTGCCACTTGTTCCAGACTGTACATTGCTACGTAAACTTTATCCATGCCAAAACATCGAACCATACACCTGCACTGTCCCTTTAAAAAGCAAGACACTTGCCACTTGACTGCTCTGTTTCCAGACCTTGGTTTAGTTTCATTGGTTTTTTTTGATTCCAGCCTTACACAAGACACTGATCATGGGTGTCCTTGCTTATGACAGAATGAGATGGTGTGAAAAAGCTGAAACAGCAAGCATGAAGGAAATATGGTCTAATGATACAAAAGCAAATTCATAAGCCTTGAAAACTGTCTCTTTAATGTCCAGTATAATCTCATAAGGTCTCACTGAAATATAGAAAATTTGGGTCCAAATCTCCGTAGCACCTTGTGCCATATGATTAAGTAACAAATGAAGAATTTTCCAGTGGGAACAGAAGATGCTGGCAGTGCTTCCTGTATATTTTACACTCACTTTGCTTAGTTTCAAATACCTATGTAAGCTAAGATGTCAAGCAGCAGGGAGTGAGTTCTTTATTATTTTATGTGTTTCTATGTTGTATGTACTTCAGATATCTTTGATAGTTTTAGCTACATGATTAGAGTGTTCAGTAAAAAGCTCAATAAACAAACAGATGCCAGAGTGTATTAACTATCCGTAGTAATAACAATTCCATGTAAGAAAAGTTAATTCAATGGCAAATAATTCTGCCAGAAAACAAGTATCTTGGTTTCACCTGGAGACTATTATCCTTTGAAAATGTTATGCCCTGAAGATATTATTGAATTAATAGATAGCAACTAAGAAACTTTTTTTTTAATCAGAGTTGTTCAGTTAGCATTATTAATGATTAAAGAGTGTTGTTTAATTTTGAGTCCTTACTTTTTAGACTGTTATCAAATTGTGTGCACCATACAGCTTCAGGGCCTGGTAGCTTGTTTTGAAAAGCTTTCCAGATAGAGGTGAAGGAACTAAATAATTAAAAATGCTCTTTTGCTAGTACATTTTTCCAAGACTTAAAATAAAGTAGGTTTCATTTTCTGTCTGAAACGTCGCAGTTCCTTCTGCGATATTTGTGTCTGTTTGCCTGACAAACTCTTAGCGAATACTTTTATGCTGTTGCTTGTACTTTCGGAGAGTATTTTGAGCTGTAACAAAAGTAAACGTAAAATCTTTGAAGATACAAGCTTTGCAAGGCTGAATAATGCAACTCTTAATTTTTAAGCATCAGAATTCAGGCTGAAATCTATAGTTCTGCATTACACTTCCTACATCACAAAAAAAAAAAGCTCCCCAGAATGGGATGTATAATGTCATAATGAACTGACCAGGCCTGATTAACAGGCCTGAGCCAGAGTTGACCCATGGATGATCTGTATCATATTGCTATATTCAGCAGGATTGTGTTGTTTTAATTATAACTTCTTCTGAATACAGGAAGTGTGAGAAAGTACATCATAAGAATGGGTAACAACTCTTTGGCCTCGTGTATGAAAAAACAGAAGATATGCAAAGAGAAGAATTACATCACAGCAACTCCCTTGTTTCCTCTTTTGAGCTCTGGCCAAGCTCTAGAGTGGGGGCCAATGGGGTAACTGAAAACAGATGATTCTGCATTTTAGAATAATGAAAGAAAGTTGTTTATGTAACACTATAAAGGCTGGACCCTCTTGCAGTGACTTTGGAGACCTCACCTACGAGTGAACGCACTGCATAGGACCTCCCAATTGCTGGAACAGGCTTTCCAAATCGTTTCTGCAATTGGGGCTCCCCAGCGACTGCGGGTCTGGATGACGGTAATGTATTAACAGGGCAATTGGTGATGTGGCTTTCTTAATCACTACACTTACTTTCATGTAGATGCATTACCTTTAAATGCTATTAATGTTAATCTGTTGATAATCACTACTAATCCTTTATTACCTTCTCTATTTGAATAAATCAAGTGAAACTTAATTTGATAGAGTATTTTGGTATTTGAATCTTTTGTGCTGATCCTGCTCTGTGGTAAAACACATGTATACACAGCAGGGCATTGCCTGAAATGACATTAAGGAATGCTACAAATATGCCGAAACTCCCTCCACTCTCAGGGAATCAGAAGCCCCTGTCTCAGCTGTATAGAAATGTCTCTTCCTATCTCCTGAGGAAAAATGCCTATGTCTCTTTCTTTAAAAATAAGAAAATAAGTAATGAGCATAAATAATGTCCTACTTTCAAAGCAGCGGTGTGTACAGTAGCCTATTTGCAATGACAGAAACAGAACATAAGGCATTTCATCCAAAGGCATTCAGATCCATCTTCTAAAAGACTCTGTATCAGGCCTGATTCTCCACTCTTAAGTTGGAGGGTCCTGGATGGGTAATCAGTATATGGTGCACCTATACCTGCTAGATATTTTAATATTTGATTTTTTTTTTATTTTGTGGGTTTGTTTGTTTGTTTTAAAGAATCCATCACTAAAATTACAGGAGTCTCTGAGCAACTTGTATTTACAGTGTATGCTGATCTGAGGATTTTGTTCTATCCACATCACTCTAATCTTTGAAATAGATGTAACCTCAAGAATTATTGAATGTTGCAGATGGAATTTTATATTGATAAATTTAATTTCTTTGAGATAATACAACCAAGCACCAGCATCATATCAGAAATCCACAAATAAACTGACTTGTGCCTACCCAAAACAGTGCCACAGAACCCAAAATAAGTCTCAGTGTGATAGGAATAGTTCTTCCACTTGTCAAGCCCACTACTTAACAAAAAAAGTAGACATGTTTTGTTGTGCTGCTTTATGGTATATAAAGCAATGGAATGACGTTTATGAGAAGCAACTTTTTGTCACTTTACTTCTATATTACTTTACTTTATCTTCTATATTTTGAATAAAAAACCTTGTAGTCTTAAAACATCAGGTGTATCCAAGAGTAAAAAGCTAAATAGTCATAAGGTAAATTGATTTCTGTTCACACTTCTATCAATTATTTAGGAACACAGTGTTCTTGTTAATATTGATTTAATTTAACTACATGGAAATTAATTTTTCTTTGCAAAGGAGAAGGTGTGGATCCAAAATTACGTTTAGACATTTTGTTCCAAACTTCAGCCTGAAAAACACTAAACCTTACTCAGCTAGACCTGGGGCTTCTCACTCTCTAATGAAGGAATGGCTGCAAGATTGCAGTCCGGATCTCAGTAACCACATGAGTCTTTCATTTGTTTCTGCTGGTGCCCAATGTCCACAGCATCAGTAAGGTATATTCTTCCCTGAAGTTTCTAGAGGCCTTTCAGGTAGCACACTGTAATGAGAAATATAGGTTTAATTCCTTCCTGCTGGAGGAATAACTCAAAGCTAGGTTTTTGACTGCTTGTTTTCTTCATGGCTTTGCACAAAAGACGGGCAGTGTCAGTAGGTCTATGTCATCTTTACTTAGTTAGTCTTTTGAAATAATAATGTTTTCTGACTTTTAGGAGTATGTTCTACACTTTGGATGCAGCATAGTTACAGATGATTAAAGCTCAGATGTGTGGGGTTTCAATTGTCTTTTAGGTTAAGTATTTGTGGTACTATTCTGAAACATTAAATTCCTGTATTTGGATTCCATTCTCGAGAGCAAGTGATTAAAAATTTGTCACAGCTGTGCCTAATTTATGGTGGGCTAAATCCTATATTCAGTCTAGTGGTAATCTTCCTATAATTTCAGCAAAGACTGACAAAACCACTGCTCTGCCTATTTCACCTATGTACAAATCTTTCAAAATTACTCCTTGGGAAAAATAAGCCAAAAGAGAAAATAAGTATGGAGAAATCCACCAGTAGGTCAAATATTCCTTTTTAGAACTAAAGGAAAAAGCACAAACTTGCAAACTACTGTTCGAGTCAACTTTAAATTCAATATATAACTTAAAAATAGCTCAACTGAATGTTATAAAAAGACATAACCTGCACAGGTTAACTACTATTTTTCTGAACAAAGACTTAATTCAGTGTCTTCTTCATTGTGAACAACATGGATATTACTTTCAAAGAACTTAATTGTAAGCTCCCAACATGCACCAATTTACTCTGAGAATTTGGCCTATAGTCACAATGCAGTTTTACAAAATAAATTATATGAACAGTGATTTCAAATGAGAGGAAAGCATTGAAGCTGCGCAAAAGCTGGATTAAAAACCAGGAAAAAGGAAGTTTATATTATCTTTCCAAGAGGACTATTTTAACAGAATTTGCCCCTTTTATCCTTTTGAATAGACTGCCCTCTGTCTGATAAATTTAAACAGAGAATTTATGTACTACTCTAGCAGGGCTTGCCATGTTTGGGGTAGTGTTAAACTCACTCACAAATCATTATCGATTTAAAATTATTCTGATTAGTTTCAGATGACTGGAAAAGGCTGCAGGTGGAATAAATCTAGATGTCTCTTTGTGTTCTTAGGCCAGCGTTGCCCTCATTATGGAAGCATCATGCATAGGTTGTGTTGGCAGACTTTGCTTTAAAATACAACTCTAGGCTTCATGTGAGGAAGGATAAATAGCTGCCTTCTCATTACATGGAAGTTTCATGGTGCTTACAATGCAGGATCAGGAGGCAGGCAGAGAATAATGTCCAAGCACAAAAACTGCATCTGTAATATATATGAGGGCACCTGGACTGCAGATGTAATTATTTAGTATCCTCAGTTCTTTTTGACAAGCTGTCAAAATATACGAAGACTTACAAAACCTCATCTAATATTTGAGAATTGAAAGTGTTTCTGTCTTTTGGTTAGGGACCTTTGCATTCTTATAAAAGAAGTGTTATTATTTTCAGAGAGACTAACAAATCTTGTATTTCGCTTGCTGGATCAGAATTGCTCTAAGTGTTAAAAATACCTGTTAATTATAAATGATATCTCTTCACTTTTTAAATATAACACCAAAATCTCCAGTAGATTTACAACTCTTTATAGGCTTTTAACATCTCTGGGAGGGATTGTAAAAGATACGCTGTAAAAAATGACACAACTTTTAGAGCAAGTCCAAACAAGGGCCACAGTGAAGAACTTCCATGCTGATATTGTTTTCCTGTCTTCCCTTTCTGGTTAGTGAATGTATAGGTTATTCTTTTGTGGTTAAAATAATTGATTTGTTTGTTTTAAAAAAATGGCAACTTAGATAAATTACCTTGCTAACTAGATGTACACCTGAAGAAAAGATATAGCAAGCAGAAGACAAGATCTGTTTTCTTTTTTACTGTTTTTAAACACAAGTGTGCCAGCTACTGAATCTTCTGGAGTCTGGTCACATAGTTTTGGGTGAAATGGGCTGCACTGGGGAGTCTGCTCAGAGTAATGCCCAGTTGCTGGCTGTTAACTGGACTTACATATAAAGCAGGTACTCTATTGCTCTGCACTGTCTAAACTGATACACTTCTGTATATGTCCAGGGAGGAACTCCTTAAAAGACAGAGAGCTCCACTGTCTAACACTGAACTATCACTAGACTCAGGCAGCAGCTGAGCAGGGAGTTTCAAGCTGGTTGCTTTTAATGTTTAGATACTCTTGTTTTTGGTCCCTAAGCCCTTTTTTGCATTCTGCCCTTTGTGTCATGAGAGGGCATAAATAGGAATGGACATAATGTAATTATAGAATAGAATGGCATGGAACAGAACAGAACAGAACAATTTCAGTTGGAAGGGATTTACTTACAATTATCATCTAGTCCAACTGCCTGATCAGAGCTGATCAAAAGTTAAAGCATGTGACAAAGGCCATTGTCCAAATGCCACTTAAACACTGACAGGCCTGGGGCATTGGCCACCTCTCTAGGAAGCCTGTTCCAGTGTTGGATGACCCTCCGTAAAGAAATGCTTCTTAATGTTCAGTCTAAACCTCCCCTGGCACAGCTTTGAGCCATTCCCAGGTGTCCTGTCAGTGGATCCCAGGGAAGAGATCAGCATCTCCTTCTCCACTTCCCCTCCTCAAGAAGCTGTAGAGAGCAATGAGGTCGCTCCTCAACCTCATTTCTCCAAATCAGACAAACCCGAAGTCCTTAGCTGCTTCTCACAGGATATGCCTTCCAGCCTTTATGTACAATAATCATGCATGGGCAAAGAGCAAACTACCTGATGGCTCTTGTAGTCATGTCCTTAGAATGCAGCAATGTGGAGATACTGAATGCACATGAAAATCAAAGTATTATATAGAAATAATCACATAATACCAGATAACTTCTATGTCAACTTATAGCCCACTAGCTATCACAAACGAAAGATTTTTCGATTTGTTCAGTTATGTAGCTAGCTATAAAACCTGAAATTATGTTGGATGATATATTTCTGTTTTCAGACTGGGGACATATCACCACAATTCCAGATATTAAGTTAACATTATAAATAGTTCCTGACACCTAAAGCATCTAGTAATTAGACAAATGGGAGAGAATGGGCTCCTGAGCTTCTGCATCTTGAAACTATTTTCTCTTTGTTAAGAGTTACACAAATGTATGGATCAGGTGAAAAGTAGTGAATGGGTTAAAAGAAATAACCACAACCAAAGAAATAATTGTCACAGGAAACGTTAGGGTAAATGCTAAGGCAGATTGTTTTCTGTGTGATGATTTTATTTGCAATGTTTTCATCTTGCTTTTTACACAGATTAATGTAAACACTGTCACCGTTTTGATAGATACTGATGCAGTAGCAATTGTCCTTTTTCCCCCCTTTATTTTTTTCTTCCCTAAACTAGATTATTTTGGAAAAGGAAAGCTTATTGCATGTTCCAGTCAGGAAACACTGACAGCACTTTTGTAACTGAAATAGCTATTTATTTATTGGTATTTTTAAAGATGATCAGCAGTAAATAACAATAAAAGGCAGTTCAGCCTCCAGCTGCCTGATTGGCTGATGTCAATTTTGTGTGGCATAAGTGAGGAGTGAAGAAAATGGAATTGAACACTCTGAATGGATAATGGTGTCCTACAGCAAGTTAAATATCGAGGCACTGTAAGTGAAGATATATAAAATAAATGCTTAGGTGAAGCTGAGACATTTATTTTCAAAGCAGGAGACCATTTGCCAGTCACAAAGTTTAATTCCACTGTCACTGTTGCTATTATATGAAGGATTAATATCAGAAAATCAATAAATAAATGAAAGTGGCTTTGAGGATAAAAGGAAAAGCTATATGCACCAAAATCCTGCATTTCGATTGTCTCAGGCTACAGCAATCTTTCTCATTCCATGCATCATTGTGCTGGTTTTGTTTAGTGAGGGGGGGCTACAGTGGCAGCTTCCATAAGAAGCTGCTATAAGTTTCACGTTGTCCAGGGGACTCAGCTGGGTCTAGGGTGGACCCGCCACTGGCCAGGGCTGAGCCAATTGGTGATGAAATGTTCCCTGATAATGCCTCTGTGATAATGTATTTAAGAAGGGGAGAAAAAAAAAAATAGAGGAGAAGATGTGAAGCAGCTGAGCAGGGGCAGAGAGGGGAGGTGGGAGCCTTGTAGGCCTTGCAGCCCTCACCCTCTGGCCTCCCAACAGGTGGCTGTCTGGGCCTGACTGGGCCCAGCTGGGCTGCAAGAAGTGGAGAGGAGATGTGAAGAGAACCTGAGAGGCGTCTGCCTGAGCCAGTTGTGAAGAATTTCTTGTGAGAGGAATGGCTGCAGATGCCAAGGTCAGTGGAGAAGGAGGGGGAGCAGTAATGCTGCTCCCAACAGAGATTCCCCTGCAGCCCGTGGTGCAGCCCATGGTGAGGCTGGCTGTGCCCCTGCAGCCCATGGAGGCCCATGCAGGAGCAGAGATCCACCTGCAGCCCGGGGAGGACGCCATGTCGGGGCAGGGGAGGCCTGAAGGAGGCTGTGGCCAGTGGAGGGCCCGTGCTGGGGCTGGGGCAGCTGTTCTGGAGGGACTGCACCCTGTGGAAAAATGACCCCCACTGGAGCAGTTAATGAAGGACTGTAGCCCATGGGAGGGACCCCACAGTGGAGCAAGGGATGGAATGTGAGGAGTTCTTCCCCTGAGGACTAAAGAGTATATAAGGCGATGTGTGGTGAACTGACCATAACGCCCATTCCCTGTTCCCCCTCTGCCTCCCCTTCAAGGAGGGAAGGAGGTAGAGATAATTGAACTTCAAGTTAAGCCTGGGAAGAGAGAGGGGCAGGGGGAAGTTGTTTTGTTCTCTTTGATTTTAATAATAAATAAATAGTTTTACGCAAGTGGAGTCTGTTTTGTCTGTAACAGTAACTTTAAGGATCTATCTCTCTCCTTATCTCAAACCTGGAGCCTTTTTTTTGTTGTACTATCTGCCCCTATTCCCTCGGATGGTGGGGGGAGTTAGTGAGATACTGTGTAGCTTGGTCCTGAGTGGGGCTAAACTATGACAATGAGGAAGCTAGCTTATTTAGAAGTACGAGACAGGAAAAAACAGAAACTCTGAGGTGAAGTTCAAAGCAGTATAAATTAACTTTTTGGTAAAGTTCCTTAAATTAAGTCTGAAAGTTTTTTATCGCATGAAAAAGTAATAGGTTTTACACTAATAATAAAATCCAAGAACAAAATGTGTCATCAAATAATTAAATAAAGTATGATAGAATGAGCCCAAACTGGTGGAACATACATGTTGAGAGGATCAGAACACACCAGTACAGATTCACCTTCAAATTTTAAGGCCAGAAGTTAATGAAAATCTTAACTGAATCTTTATTTGTCAGATGACACTGGGTCCTGGTTTTGGCAGGGATGGAGTTAATTTTTCCTCTCAGTAGTTGGTATGTTTTGGATTTTGTCTGTGAAGAGTGTTGATAAACACCCTGATGATATGAGTTGTTGTGAATGAGACCAAGGACACCGTCCTGCTTTCCAAGTCTTGCTGATTTGCAGATGCAGGAAGCTGGGAGAAAGACAGACAGAATAATTGATCCAAACTGGCCAAAGAGAGTGTCCCATGCCATAAACGTCATGCTCAGTATATAAGTGGGGGCAAGCCAGGGTGGGTATCTGCCTTCCTGGCATCCATCTTTCCTCCTCGTTTTGCTGGCATCATTCCCTCTACTTTGCTGGCTCCCTTTTGCTCCTTTGCTTGCCACTCAGTTTTGTTTCCGTGATCGCTGCTTGGGAGGGGCTGTATCGGTCATTGGGACATCGGGTGGTGAGAAAACATATATTGTTCACCTTGTATATTTTAATATCCTTATATTCTGTTATTATTGTAGTTTTCCCTTTTTATTTTAGTAAATTGTCTTCATCTCAACCCACAAGTTCTCCTTCCTTCCCAATTCTCTCCCCCATCCCACTGGGGAGGGTGAGCGAGAAACTGTGTGGTAATTTGGGCTGAACCATCACACACTGTTTTCAGTTGTTAATGGATTCATTTGCGGACACTGGAATTTTGAATGCCTATGTTGACATGAAGTCATGTACAGGTCTTTCAGTCACTAGAGTGCGTGAATAAAATACATTTTCTTCCCTTTTTTTCTTCTACTGCTTGTCCTACTGGTCTTTTCCTGTCTTACTGTAACCACGAGGTGACCTTATCTGGTGCCATCTTCAGGAAGAGAACACAAGATCTGAGACATGAGTATGGCCCTACAAAGAGGTTTTGTCTCTGGTTGAATGGTGCTGTCTCTCTGTAGCTTCCTTCATGGCTTTTGGACCAGCACAGATGTCTTTGCTCAGGGAGTTGGGTTTCTCAGTTCGTCTAGGGTTATTGACTGTTTAACCCTGTCTGAAAATTCAGTTCCTGTGTGAGCAACCAGTTTGCTGCCATTCAGGGTTGGTATAGTCAACTGGAGGTCTCTTCAGCCAAATGATGGTGTCATGTTGGAGCATGGAATCATACTCACACTAACCTGAATCTAACCAGGCTGAGCAGTTCTCATAATTACATGATTTTCAGAACATGATATACAAGAATATACATGGGATTGCTAGCCCATACTAGGGCTCCTTCACTGTTTTTAGAGCAATTAAAGCTAGTATCACATATTAAGTTGACTGTCCAGGCCTGAAGGGATTTAGTCTTGAACACTTTTGAAAATCCAAAAACTGTGAAGTGGCTTCAAAGGGTCTTGCGAAGTTGACGACATTGGTATGTTGTGACAGTGACTTGGGAAGTTTGGCTTCCATCTTCATCTGTGCTGGTGATGTAGTTTGGTATTTAGCCTTTCTGTACTTCAGCGTCAAAACACAGCTTGTAATTAGCACGTTGGATCTTCAGTTAAAAGGCTTTATACAATCGAAAATGTGACTCTGGTGAAAGTGGAAGTAAACTGTACTTCTCAATAGAATGCTATTGCATGTTTTTTAAGCTACCTTCTTGTTCCTGCTTTGTGATCTGAAAATAACTGACCACTAGTTTTTTATTTCATTAATCCATTTATGGCAATACCAGTTTTAGTTCTGGTTGTATCAGAATATTTCACAGCCAGATGCTTATGCATAAAACCAGTATTTTATTTTGACAAAGATAAGCAAGGAATATGTAAAACCTCTAGGAAAATGTGTCTTTCAGCTTAGAGAAGATCTGCTTTTGCTGACTTTCTTGACATTTTGAACTCCACTTGGGAGATGTTTCATTTCTGTGTGTTGACCATGAAGCAGTTAGCTGAAAAGACAAACCACTATATGTGAGTGAGGGGAAACACAGAGACAATGAAAAATACATAAAAAAATAGGGAAAAGGTTAAAGTGGTATTTTGAGCGGTCAGTCTTCTCTAGAAAATACTAAAGCAACAGCTTATTTAAAATGTCACCAACTGGATCATTTGAAAAAGGCAGAAACTTTTTTTTTTTCCCCGATGAAAAGGGTTGATTTCATTAGAAAAGGAGTGGTACATCAGTATCAGGAAGATTTGGGAGTTTTGGTCATTAAACAAAGAGTTAGAATCACACTCTTTAATTCTTGGTCTTTCTTTGTGGTTTTTTTTGGAAGCTTTTACACTTTTTTCTTTCACTAAAACCTGAAACTATTGATTGTGATTTGTTTTCTTAAACCCCACTGTGTATTACTTGGGTGCAAACCTCCTGAAGAACTTATTCTTTGTGGTCTAGTAATGGTTTTGGCTTTCCTTCCATTTGTAAACTTAAGCTTGGTATAACTTTCTTCTCTCTGAAAAGGATTTGGCTAGTGTTCTTGCAGTGTTGGCCAAAAAGCAACTATTGACTTGCAGTCAAACCCATCTTTTATTTCACATGCTGAGAGCAATAAAACCAAAAAAGAAAAAATATTCATATGAGAGCACGCACTCTATACTTCCTGTGTAACAGTCTGCATTGAACTGAAAAGAAAATTGTAACCTATCTTTAGAAATAGCAAAAAGCTAAAAATGTAAAGGTTCAGTAAACAGAAAAGAAAATCATAACAGGCAGAGATACAGATCGTGTCTGAAATTATATAGTTAGTGGATTGTATGAGTTTCAACCACCTCTAAAGTAATCTGTTAAAAGAAAATGAAATAGATTGTAGAATTACTGTAGGACTTTAGGCTCATTTTTTTTTCCCTGGGTTGCAACCATGAAACTCTATTAGCTTTGGCTCTTTTATTTAAATATTTTTTTTTCCAAAAGTTGGAACCTTGCAGTGAATATTGAGTTGAGGTCCAGCTGCTTTTACATTTGCTGTGAGACATGAGCTAAATCATATCATTTGGACGTCCAGTCTTGTAAACAGTCATAGTTTCACTACAAAAGCTTTTCAGCTAAACATTATGACTGAGTGAAATTCTTGCTTCTGGTTGCTGTCCTTGAAGTTGTTTTTCTTTTGCTGCTTCATTTTGACTTGTCTAGGGATATTAGAATTGTTATTGCCAGTGGTATCAACTTACAACTCAGCTTAAATTTAGTACCAAACTTTCAGAATGCCATTTACCATCTGCTGAAGCCTTAAGGTAAACCTACATGCTTGGCAATAATTCACAGAGGAATATTCCCTATTAGCCTGTGTTACAAAGAGCAATCTTCATAGACATAGCTGCATTCCATTTTCCAAATTGGTTTTGAATTTGCTTGTGAATGACTTAAGTCACCAGAGCAGAGTGGAAAGCACATTTTGAAAAATCTCCTGTCTCACTTCCCAGAACTATCCATTTGTTTTGGGGTTTCTTTGGTTTGGTGGTTTTTTTTTTTTTTTCATTTTAAACAGGGAAACTCACAGTTGTGCTGTGCAGTTATCTGTGATCTATTAGTCAAACTCTGCCTGATTAATGCATGATTGCAACACTGGCAAAATGCTTTTCCACCAGAGATTACAAAAAGGATTGCTTTGTACTCTTAAGCACATACTCTGACATCTCCATTCTTAAATTAATCCAGCAGACAAGAGAAATAGTCTATGAATTCCTCCACATTAGGGAGCTCTGGTGTTTACTCTGAAGCAAAGGTACCTGTACAGTGGGAACTGAGATGTACCTTTGTACCACGTAGTGGCTTCTGCAACAGCCGTGTTATTGGGTCATAATGATTAGGACATGGATTGTCTGGTTAGTTTGTTTAGAGTCTGATTCGTGTAATAGTAAGAGTTAAACTGCCTTAGAAAGCTTTCTTTTCATACCTCCCATTTATAACTGCTAAATAGCAACTGAGGGAGGAGGGCACTACTATCCTTAAAAGATTGTGGGTTTTGTTCAAAAGAGGAATCATTTAACAAAATAGGAGATATTACTAAAAATGTAAGAGGTAGAAATGTAGGAATAATAATATATCAAGGCTGACAGTTAAATAAATTATAAGCCTGGAGAATAGCTAAAATGATGGAAAGAATGAACATCAAAAGAAAATGGAAATTTAGATTTTAAAGCCAGGGATCTCTCTCTTAGGAAGGGGACTTGGGAGCCAAATGAAAGAATTTTGGATTAATTAAAAAAGATACAGAAAGAAAGCTGTTCCCAAGACATCTGAAGCCCAACCCCAGCAAAACTTCAATTTTGATACGAAGTAGTATGAAGTAGGTATAAAAAAGCTGTTACACTAAAAATGACTTCCTTCTTCTTCATAACTATCAGTGCTTCACCAAGACAGGGAGTTTAAATTTTGGAAGCAACAAGTATTGTGGAAGTTATATAATTCTATCACCAATTTTTTCTACCTTTGATAGAAAAGTGCCGTACACTATTTTCAGGAAATGCTGTTTTGACCTACAAATGTGCCAAGATGATCTTGGCACTAAATGCTTCAATTTTTCTTACTCTTCCCCGAGATTCAGCTTTAAGCCACTGCTGTACTTGAAGGTTCTGATTTTCATTAAAATTTTAGAAATTTTGCATTTGTTAGGAATTGTATAGGGCTGGAAACATCAGTTTTCTAATGGCAGTGTAGTCCATGTTCCCACTCCTGTTTTTACCATGCAGATGTTGCATAGCATGTGGGAGAATGCTGAATACTGAAGAGCCAAATATAGGAAAGCTTCACATGTAGAAGAATAATTACTTCTAATAGCTCTCTTGACCTGAGCAGAAAAAGTGGGGTAAACCAGGATGTTTTGGTATTCCCTAGTTGCCTCTTGGAAAAACATTTTGCCTTTTCTGAAATAAGTAAAGAAACTCCCATTGACTCTGCAAGGGTGAGAATTATAAGTCAAATATCTTATAGATATCAATGGATGAAAAACCTTCATTATATGTTAATTGTTCACATTATTTAATTGTTTTGCCATATTGTGCTCTAAAAATGCTGTAACAAATTTGTTTTTATGTAGTAGGTTTTGGAAGGGTTGTTTACATTTTACAGCTACGTCTTACCAGCATATTAGAGCAAGAATTATCCCACAGGCAAGGCCAAAAGGCATGCTCTGTGTTATTCAGACAATGTAAGAGTAGCAGTTCAAACATCTACTTTAAATGCCTCTGGCAAGTCTGTAAAATGTCATATAAAGTATGTTCAAAGCAAAGAAAGGAACACGATATTACATATATGCAATAAAATATTATCTTCATGGATAGAAAAAGTCTAGGAAGAAGTCAGCTAAAGAAATTTATTACGCAGTAAAATGTCCATACTGTGTGAGTTAAGCAAACACTTCAGAACTTGGAGCAGAAACAAACCTGCCTTAAGCCCCTGAAGGCATGTACCAACTGGAGCTTAAGAGCAGCCTGTGGAGCTCAAGGGCAGCCTTGGCTGCAGTGACCATGAAATGGTGGAGTTCACGATCCTTGGGACAGCGAGGAAGCTATGCAGCAAGCTCTCGGCCCTGGACTTAAGGAGAGCAAACTTTGGCCTCTTCAGGGATCTGCTGGACAAAGTGCCATGGGGTACAGCCCTGGAGGGAAGAGTGGCCCAGGAAAGTTGTTTGATATTCAAGGATCACCTCCTCCGAGTTCAGGAGTGATGCATCCCAGTGAAGAGGAAATTAGGCAAAAGTGCCAGGAGACCTGCGTGGATGAACAAGGAGCTCTTGGACCAACTGAAAATAAAGAAGGAAGCCTACAGAGGGTGGAAGCAAGGACAGGTAACCTGGGAGGATTATAGAGAAGTTGTCCAAGCGACCAGGGATCAGGTAAGGAAAGCTAAGGCTGTGATGGAATTGAATCTGGCCAGGGACATCAAGGGCAACAAGAAAAGCTTCTATATGTACATCAGGGACAAAAGGAGGTCCAGGGAGAATGTAGGCTCTCTCAGGAGGGAAATGAGGGACCTGGTCGCCTGGGACACGGAGAAGGCTGAAGTGCTTAATGAGTTTTTTGCCTCAATCTTCACCGACCAGGGCTCTAGCCATATTGCTGAAGTTGTGGAAGGCAAAAGCAGGGACTTGGGGAATCAACTGCCAATCAATCTTCTACTAGAAGAGCAGGTTGGGGAACATCTAAGGAAACTGAAGCTGCACAAGTCCATGGGACCTGATGAGATGCATCCGTGAGTCCTGGAGGAAATGGTGGATGAAGTTGCCAAGCCGCTGTCCATCATACCTGAGAAGTCATGGCAGATTGGTGAGGTTCCTGATGACTGGAAAAGGGGTAACATAACTCCCATTTTTAAAAAGGGAAACAAGGAAGACCTGCAGAACTACAGGCTGGTCAGTCTCGCCTCTGTGCCTAGCAAGGTAATGGAGCAGATTCTCCTAGAAACCATGCTAAGGCACATGGAGTATAAGGAGGTGGTTGGTGACAGCCAACTAAGGGCAAATTGTGCCTGACCAATATGGTGGCCTTCTATGACAGTGTTACAGCATTGGTGGACAAGGAACAAGCAACTGATGTCATCTGCTTGGACTTGTGCAAAGCATTTGACACTGTTCTGCATGACAACCTTGTCTCTAAACTGGAGAGACATGGATTTGACAGACGGACCACTCAGTGGATAAGGAATAGACTGGATGGTCACACTCAGGTCAACGGCTCAATGTCCAAGTGGAGACCAGTGATGAGTTGCGTTCCTCAGGGGTCAGTATTGGGACCGACCCTGTTTAACATCTTTGTCAGCGACATGGACAGTGGGATAGAGTGCACCCTCAGCAAGTTTGCTGATGACACCAAGCTGTGTGGTGTGGCTGACGTATTGGAGGGAAGGGATGCCATCCAGAGAGACCTTGAGAGGCTGGAGAGGTAGGCCCATGGAAACCTCATGAACTTCAACCAGGCCAAGTGCAAGGTCCTGCACATGGGTCAGGGCAATCCCAGGCACAAATACAGGCTGGGTGGAGAATGGATGGACAGCAGCCCTGAGGAGAAGGACTTGGGAGTGATGGTGCACGAGAAGCTCAACATGAGCCGGCGATGTACGCTTCCAGCCCAGAAGGCTGATATTAACCCATCTTAGGAAATCTCCTATCTTAGGAAATCTCTATGTTTTAGTGAGCAAGACTCCAAAAGACTAAATTGCCACTTGGACCTAGGTATAGGTAGTGGAATGGGATATGGTCAGTACTGGCTTATATAGCTCAAATTTCAGAATCAGCTAGTAAATTTATTAATTTGGGGCGATGTGATGTTTTTTCTAAAAGAATGTATCCCTGCCTGCCACCATGTGACTTGATGCAGATGAGCATGTGCTCCAGACGGTTCTAATACAAGAGATGCAACCAAGTGCCTAAACCTGTTTAATCTCATCTTGCCTGCCATTAATTTATGTCTGCCGAGTGTGATAAAAAGATTCAGGTGCTCCAAATGAGTCATTCTTCTAAAATACAAATGAAAGGGTGATAGAAAGTTTTAGATTTGTTTTCTCTGCCTTTGCAAAAATAAGTTCCAAGTAACTTTTCAGTAAGGATAGGAAAGAAGGGCTTGGTGGCTCTTTGGACTTACTAATCTTTAATTTTTATGTTCAGCTTTCAGATGAAAAAGTTTTGATCTTGTTTAGGTCATCAATTTCAGGTGAAGGTTTCCTGGATAAAGGACTTTCTGTCAGTAGGCAGAACCTACAACATAGGAGGAACATAGATTATTGTCATGCCTAACTGAGTCAGCTCTCTAGGCCTCTGACTTCTGTGAATCCCATTTGTTGGCTTCTGACTCATAGAATCATAGAATAGTTTGGGTTGGAAGGGACCTTTAAAGGCCATCTAGTTCAACCCCCACTGCAATCAGCAGGGACATCTTCAACTGGATCAAGTTGCTCAGAGCCCCGTCCAACCTGGCCTTCCAGGGATGGGGCATCTACCACCTCTCTGGGTAACCAGTGTTTCACCACCGTCGTTGTAGAAAATTTCTTCCTTATATCTAGTCTGAATCTACCCTCTTTTAGTTTAAAACCATCACCCCTTTGCCTGATAAAATAGGCTCTACTAAAAAGTCATGTGTTGTTTTATGGGGAACCTATATGCATAATGCAAATCTGTGCATTCAACTTGATAGCAGAATACTTAAAAATTCGGTATTTCAGTACTGAGCATTGCTAAATACACATTTATTGATCTAGTCTTTCTTGGTCTTAGTTCCCAGTTTTAGGATAGGAATGACATTCCTTTTCCAACAGATATTTAAAGTGCATACTCTTCTCACATAACTTTATCAGGCAGGAAGAGGATACCACATGTAGAAGTGCCTGTCCACATCAAATCCACATGTTCTAAAGAAAAAATTGAAAAAAAAAAAGTTACATGTCAGAGATAAGTAATCTTCTTAAACAAGTTATTAATGTAACTTTCAAATGGTAGTTGTAGACTAAGGTTGTGAGCGATTGTAAGTCTAAGGTTAGACTCTGAAATACATATTTAAGCAACAAGCTAAATTACTTTGACCTCTGAATTCCTGTTTGCTGAACATTTATTTTATCATGCCTCATGTCCTAACTATTCTTTTTTTTTTTCTTTTTCTTTTTTAAAACTTTCTTGCATACATAGCTCTTAGGTGATTCTCTAGGAGTATATATCCTCCCTCATCGATCTACATACACATTACTACTACTAACTACAGCTAAATTGGTAGCTGAAAGAATGGACCAAATTTGGTTATATATGTAGTTCTGTTTTTCAGGTAAAATTTAAAGTAAAGTATCCTTAAAACACTGTAGTGTTCAACAAAGGAAACTTCTGCCTGTATGTTAATGTCACTGTACAGTATCAGCAAGAAATACGGCAGAAAATTTATCAGTCATTTAAATTGTATGTTATTATTTTGAAAGTAACCTTGTAGTAATTCTCCCAGTCACTCCCTCCTATGAAAACACATTCTACCCCTCTGAAAAGGCCAACATCCTTGTACAGTACGCCCCTTGAGGAGCAGATATTTGAGAATGTAAAACTTTTGTCAGGTAACCCATGTAACGACAAGATTCAATCAACATTTATTTCAGCACATTTTACATACTGTTTTTCCAACACCAAATTTCTTTCCTCTTCTCTTGCCACAATTCATCAGCTGAAACCAATGGGATATGTGCATACAAAGCAACAGCTGAATAAGTAATCATGGGTCCAGATGAAATGATTTTCTGTATTACGGTGTTTTGATACAATTTAATCAGAGAGATGTATTTCTGCTTCCTTCTGTGTCTATCTGATGCTCAACAAACTGTAAATCTGCTCTTTCTATATATTAAGAGAATATAATGTCTCTTCCAGGCTTTTCTACTAGGGAGTTTAGGAAAAGTTAAAACTATCATACTTTCTTTCATTGAATGCTTGTCTGTCTTTTTTTTCTAACAAAAATAAAATTTAAATTTAGTTTAGACATAATAAATGTAAATCAGATAAAAAAATCCACTTTCACCAGATTAAAATTTCATGAGCACTCTGCACTATCAATCTAGTTATAGTTTACGAAGAGATTTTCTTTCTTTCAATTTTTATTACTGCCTTAAAATTAAGATCTTTCTTCACTGAAAGAGCTTCTAATCACCTAGATAGTAGAATGACAGTGGTTACAGCCACATGTGGCAGTTCATACTTACCTAGTTATAGGTAAAAATATAGAAATAAAAGTTTTGTATACTCTTCAGAACAGATGAAATGCAAGAATTCCAGCAGCGTTTTATTTTCTGAAGTGTTTACTTAAACCTGAATCTTAAGAGTAAATCTGAGAGATCCCTATTCTATTCATCTCAGAGAAAATATGTAAGGAAATTGTCAGCTTTCAATGCAGTCTAGTAAAAAAATCCATATGCTGACTGTAGTAATTTGCCCTACTCCCTTCCTTTTGTGAAAACCCATTCTATCTGCTGAACCAGACAAACATCCATGTACAGGGTGTCTTTCAAGAAGCAGGTAAAAGAGGATGTAAATACAGTATTCGGATTTGCACTTCTCACTCATCTTTCCCCCTTCAAGTTTTTTTTTTTTTAGTTGTTTTCTTTCTAATTTGTTCTTGTTCTGTTATGCCAGCATCTGCTTTGTACACCAGCTCCATCCCTACACATTCTCTGCAGGGAACAGAAATGGTCTGAACCTTTTCATCTATCTCATGACCCCTGTTTTAAAAGAAATTCAGATCTATTCTGAAGATTCTGATCTATAGCTGAGCTACCCACAACTCAACTGTCTGGATTTTGGTTCAGACATATACATAGCATGAACTGTTTCAACAGACAGACCTAGAGTACTACCATTCAAAAATAATCTCTATGGATCTTTTCTGTAGCTTAATTTTTATTGTAAATGTAAAGACAAAACAAGATTCCAGTAAAAGGAAGCTGCTTGGCAGCAGTAGAAACTTTGCCTAATGTCTATTTATTGTAATGGCCACAAAATCTAATTTTGGTGAAATAACAGTTTACAAAGGCTTATTTTGGTTATGTTCTATATAAGCCTATCACTGCTAAAAGTTTTATATATGTGATTTGTAATTTCTATAGCAATCCCCTGGCCTTATTTTGCTTTGAAGCAGTTGGTGATGCAGGCTACTTTTTCTTCCTCATGCAAATTATTACGAGGTACGTTTATTTCACCAGTTATCCTCATTATTTCAGCAGTTTTCTTGTAGGCAGGATGTTTATCAGCCCCATAGTGTGGGTGCTTAGCAACATCTGATGCATCAGATGAGTCTTCCTATCATTGCTACTGTATTATCTTCAGAATGGAGCAAATGGTAGGCCAGAACTTCAAAGTTTGCTACTGAAATATCGCCTCCAACAGTTCTACCCTTTTAAAATCATAGACATAGGCAACTGGAGCCAATTGCACTAAAAATTTCTGAAGACAACAAATTTCATATCCCTGCTACCTACTGCATGAGAAATCACGTCCTTATGTTTCATTTAATGTCCTCAAATTTTGTAGTGGAAGGGTTGATAAACAGCCAAGCTCTCTCTACTCTGTTCACACCACTTGTGATTGTCCTCATTGTTCTTCTTTGAACTCTTTCCAGGTGTGAGTGAGCCAAGGACTTATACTGACAAAGTGACAGTCTGTTTTGTTTCTCTCACAATATGATTTTTTTTTTTTGGTCATTACTGGTACTATGTTAATGTTTTCATACCCACAAGGTTTTATTCTTGAGCAGCAATGATCAGCTCCAAGCCATTGTTTCATATCTGGAATGAGAACTGGGTGGAGTAGCGTTCTCTTGTATATTGCTTTCTGCTGATCTAAACTGAAATAATATTTCCTCTTTACCAAAATCAGAATAAGGTCAAACCTTTACTATGAAACAAACCATTTTGTATTTTGGAGATTGGAAAAAAACCCCAACCCAAACCAAACCAAAACACAAGTGACACAAGTAATTTGCAGTCCAGAGAGGTAGTAGATGCCCCATCCCTGGAGACGGTTCAAGGCCAGGCTGGATGGCGGTCTGAGTAACCTGATCTAGTTGGAGATGTCCCTACTCCTTTTGAGGGGGGGGCTGGACTAGATGACCTTTAAAGGTCCCTTCCAATCCTAACTATTCTATGATTCTATGAATTGATGACAACAAAACAGAGAAGTACTGGTCCTTCAGTCTTTTTAGCAGACTAGGATGTAACTATAGAAGAACTTGCACAAATGTGAAGCATCTATCTAAATCAGAAATGTAACTGAGATTTATTGCAGAAAACCAGGGTCTAAAGGTTCTATATCTTAATGCTAGAGTGTGCAGGGGAAAAAAACTCTGAGATTAGTTTAATACGAACATGTTTACAGGGGGCGTTCTGTAAGGTCTGCTAATAAATACTGTTTCTGTAAGTACTGTCTGTTAGTTAGATGTATTCTGGTAACAGATTTGAAGCAAATTTTGTATTGTCAGATTTTTTTTTTAGAAGAAGTAAGTGTGTCCTGGGAATGTCCTCCGTGAAAGAGGTCAACCTAGTTGTGAAAAGAATGGCAATAGATTCAGTCTGACTTGATCTGAAAGATATTCAAGCCATGAGAAATAACTATAAAGAAGGCAAGAGGGCAAGAATTTATTACCTAGCATATTTGTACATTATACTGCAGTTCAAAAGTCAGTGTTTGTTGTTAGTAGTTCTTTGATCAGAAATTGAAATGCATGAAGGAGTGAAAGAAATTGCATATTGTGGCTCTGATTGAGACTTGAAGATTTCAGGCCATACTCCTGCTCCCAAGGTTAAGTGAATTTTCCATTGTCAACTGGCACGAGCCAGATGAAGAATTTTAGAGAGAGAGCTACACTTGCTATGAAATAAACATTTATTTTTTTCTTATAAAAGTGAAAGTATATTCAAATAAGTACTTTAATCCTGATAAATCCTGTGTGCACCACTATGTAGCATCAGTGTCAATGACAGATGCCTTAAGTCAGAATATTGATTAATAACAAAGTAATGCAGAAAAAAAATGGGTGGACTTATCAATGAAAGGCAAGAGGAGAGAGATAGAGTAGGGTCTGAGGGGAAATCCATACAAACTGAACAGTCTTTGTGATACTTTTCTTGTCAAACAGGAGAAATGAGTTAGGACCAAATATAATCATTTTGTTTTGCAGAAAAAATCTATTTCCAGGGAATTAGAAGTGAAATGTTTAGGTCACCACTGACTAAGGTATTGGTTATGAAACTGTGACATATAGTCTGTATTCAGCACTACAGCACCATGCTGTGCAAAGAAATTTAAACACATGAACATTGAACACAGTAGAAAGAAGTTTACAGGAAATTGATTGGACACTAATACCTTTCCACTGCCAGTTAGTTGTACTCTGCGCTTATATGAACAATGACAGCGACCGACCAGTGAATAATGCTCATGGCGGCTAGAGAGCACTTAACAATTCTCTGAATATGTGGTGTAGCGTTACCTGGTGGAGTATTTAAAACCCACAAATTAATTGATTCACTGAATCCCATCACCTAAGCAACAGCGTATTGATTCCCTTTGGGAGGCGGCAATAGTGAAAGGGCAGCAATTTCATCCTGTGACACAAGTCATTTGCAGGCTGTTGAAATAGCATACTAGGCCTTGCCATTACAAATCCACTCGTACATAAGAAAGAGGCAGTACTCATTAGCACAACAATACAAATATGAGGACTCACATGCCAGATCAAATAAAGTCGACTGAAGGGGTAGCAATAAGCCGTGTGATTTGTCTGCCTGTGAAAGGCAGCTACAGTAAGTTCTCCTGACATATATTGCTTCTTACAGTGTTCATAGCAAAATCTCTCTCTTCCTGTTTTTATTCTTCAAGAATTAAGTGGTTTGACTGGATGACTGTTTACTCAGGTTGACTTCTATACCCTTCTTCTGGTCCTAGCTACGTTACTGTAATTTCCCCTTTGTAAGTCACTGAGAATGTGCCTTTCACGGGCTTTATGTAATAAGAAATCATAGAATCACAGAATACAGAATACTTTGGATTGGAAGGGTCCTTTAAAGGTCATCTAGTCCAACTCCCTTGCAATCAGCAGGGACGTCTTCGACTAGATCAGGTTGCTCTGAGCCCTGTCCAACCTGGCCTTGAATGTTTTCAGGGATGGTGCATCCACTACTTCTCTGGGCAACCTGTTCCAGTGTTCTACCATTCTCATTGTAAAAAATTTCTTCCTTATATCTAATCTAAATCTACCTCCTTTTATTTTAAAAGCATTAGCCCTTGTGATAATGCCGCTGCTCAAACTCCCAGAATGGATAAATTAGTCTCAGCACCTCAAAAGCTCTCTAATAGTCTGCTCTGCTCTGCTGTGCTGACAGTTGTCTAGTTATTCCAACTCTACGTCTCCTGATCATCTGCTTTTCCCTAAGTATGAGCCAGCAGAACTTAGCAGATATAGAAAGAAACAACTCTTACTTCTGAACAAGTATCTAGGTTTGATACTTGTGATTATTTTATCCAGTGTAATACAAATGGTAAAAACCAATACTGAATGGAAGACAAAAGAACAGTCCAGTTGTTACTCTAAGTACATTTTTTTGCAACTTATAAAAATGTTGATCTGGAGAAATGTTAAAGAATGTCAGGGCTTTTGGACTGACAGTCAAGATTAGGAACTGATTATTTTCAATCCATATTGCACAGATATAAAAAAGTGTTTTGACTGATTTTTTTTTTTTAAATTAGCTTTTGCTGCTTAAAAGTATTGAAATTTTTCTAAAAGATCTGATAAAATATCAGATTGGAAATATTATTGCTTTTTCTACATTCTGCACCACTGTAATATCCTATTATTTCCTTTCTTAGAGAAATATACAGAACTTTGAGAACTTACTAGATGCCAATGTATGCAATCAGTTTTGTCAAATCTTACTCATCAAGCATCAAGATTTTTTTCAGCACCTTTCTCATCAGCTTTTCTGGATAAAGGTGACTCTCAGTGCTGAGACTCAGCCTATCACATGCCATTCACAGCACCTCGTGCCAGGTACAGCTGGTGGCACAGTGTGTTACACTGATCAGCTGCAATTTCTGTCCTGAGGCCTGGAGATATGCTTACAGTGTGTCTACACTTCTTAATAAAACAGTCCTTACTCATAAGACATGACAGCATGGTCAGGCCATTTTACATAGCCCATATCTTCTCCAGGGCTGTATGTGGTGTTCTTGTAGGCCTAGGAGATAACAGTTATTTCCAGTAGGCATTTCTTTCAGTTTAAAGTGGCTGAATTAATGTGAGAGTTTTTCAGCAGTCTGTAGAAGTCACGTTTTCATAGAAATGAACTGAAGGTTGTGTTGTGTGCCTTGAGGTGTGGCATGAAGGAAGAAAGAGTTGTCTGAAGATACAAAGCATGCTGATAGATGGCCTGAGAGCTCTGCAGGAGTAGCTATGGCTGGTGTGGTCATGTCTATACTGTCCTCCAGGAATGGTGGTCTTGTGGATGCCATCTCCTGAGGTGCATCTGGACTTCACTTCAGGGAGGCTTGTAATGTTTTTATTTAACAATGTAGATCTAGGCGTGGTAGATTCTGCACTCAGAAGTCCCTTATATTGTACTTGGTCATATAATTGTGTTATGTACTGCATGGCCATTTTTATCATGTGGGAAGAGTCAGGAAAGAAAATTTGAATAGGCTGCTGTTTGTAGAACTTGCTGAGGTTTTATGATCACATGCCAGATTACATCAAGGAGTTTTTGATGAGAGAAAAGTGCATGCAATAATAATATAAATGATAAAAAAATCTCACATAACACAGTAGCAGCTTGATTGAGAAACTTGCATTGTGCTCGTAAGACTCCACATGATAATAATGATGCGGATTTATGAAAGGCAGGTCCTGCTTGAGTAATCTGATCTCCTTCTATGACAAAGTGACCCATGTCCCTGCTCCTTGCAGGGGGGTTAGACTAGATGACCTTTGAAGGTCCCTTCCAACTCTAACCATTCTATGATTCTATGATTCCATTTAGTGGATGAAGGAAAGGGTGTGGATGTTGTCTACCTGGACTTTAGTAAAGCCTTTGACACCATTTGCCACAGCATTCTCCTACAGAAGCTGGCTGCCTGTGGCTTGGACGAGTGTACTCTTTGCTGGGTAAAAAACTGGCTGGCTGGCTGGGCCCAAGGAGTTGTGGTGAATGGAGTTAAATCCAGTTATGGCTGGTGTTCCCCAGGGCTCAGTATTTGGGCCGGTTCTGTTTAATATCTTTAGCAATGATCTGGATGAGGGGATCGAGTGCACCCTCAGGAAGTTTGTAAATGACACCAAGTTGGGCAGGAGTGTTGATCTGCTTGAGGGTAGAAAGACTCTGGAGAGGAATCTGGACAGGCTGGATCAATGGGCCAAGGTCAATTGTATGAGATTCAACAAGGCTAAGTGCCAGGTTCTGCAGCTGGATCACAACAACCCCTTGCAATGCTACAGGCTTAGGGAAGAGTGGCTGGAAAGCTGCCTGGTGGAAAAGGACCTGGGGGTGTTGGTCAGCTGAATATGAGCCAGCAGTGTGTCTGATACAAGCCAAGAGGGCCAATAGCATCTTGGCTTGTGTCAGAAACAGTGACCAGCAGGACTAGGGAAGAGATTGCAGCACTGGTGAGGTCACACCTTGAGCACTGTGTTCAGTTTTGAGCCTGTCACTACAAGAAAGACATTGCGGTGCTGGGGCATGTCCAAAGAAGAGCAATGAAGGTGGTGAAGGGTCTGGAGCATAAGTATTTTGAGGAGTGGCTGAGGGAACTGGGGTTGTTTAGTCTGGAGAAAAGGAGTCTCAGGGGAGACCGTATGACTCTCTACAACTACCTGAAAGGTGGTCGTAGTGAGGTGGGTGTTGAATTCTTCTCCCAAGTAACAAGTGATAGGATGAGAGGAAATAGCCTCAGGTTGCACCAGGGAAAGTTTAGATTGGATATTAGGAAAAAATTATTCACTGTAAGAGTTATCAAGCATTGAAACAGGCTGGCTAGGGAGTTGGTGGTTGGTGGACTCACCATCCCTGGAGGTATTTGTAGATGTGTAGCTTAGGGACATGGTTTATTGGTTGACCTGGCAGTGACTTGATGATCTTAAAGGTCTTTTCCAACCTAAATTATACTACAATTCTATAATTCTAATATAATTAATGATGAAAATATTAACTGCATTTTAATATAAATCATCCATAATTAATGTATTTTGTTAGCATGGTTGTTATGATTTTTGTGATAAAATTTTGTGAACCTTTCCTGGCAAAGACTTTTCTTGCTAATTGAAGTTAATTGCAGCTTGATTGTATCATAGAAATAAATGCACCTACATCCCCTCAAACCATAGCTGAATTTTCATATTTATAGGTTTCTGCACACTACCTATCCCAACTTGCTTGCTCTGTAGGATTAAAGAGCTGTCTTCTACACTAGGAATGGCTGTAATTTTTTATTATATTGTTCCTGTGGGGTTCACTCTTTAAAGCTTTAAAAATACATAGGGATGCTTCAGTGTAAAGATAAAACAGAATTATACTGTTAGAAATAAAGGATTTTAAAATTAGGACTGTTAATAAAAATAATTCAGATGATACCTTTAAAGCGGAAATTCTACTATCTGATTCATTCATACAAGTTGGTAGAATAGCTCTGCATTTACACAGTTCTGCTATAATATTAAGTCTTATTTTGCTATATATGCAGCTAGAGATAATCTCAAACTAGCACTTTAGGACTAGCAACCCTCAGAACTATGGTAATAGCAGTTGATAAGAGAGATAGCTTTTGGTATAAATATCACATACAAGCCGAGTAAGTTTCTTGTTGCATGGGTCTTCATACTTAAATTTGGAATGGCATTTGAATTTGACGTTTGTAAATCTGAAGTTTGCTTTGATCAATTTGCAATCAAAACCATGCATCTTACAAACTAAAATAGGAATAACAGTCTCAAAAAAGTTCAGTTATAGTCTCCAAGCTAAGTAATAGACCTGCCTTTCTTCTATGGCCACATTCATAGTTAAAGCACATTAAATATTACATATGTGTAAAAGCTGAAAATACTATTTTACTGAGACTTCTGAATGGAAATGAAAACGGAATATATGAATTTTCCATACCATTCTCTTCAGCTCCCTTCATACTGTTGCAATGTCTGCCTGCTATATCTCCACAGATCCCTAATTTTCAAAGACTTATCTAGCTAAAAACATTTTTAAAACAGGTAAGTCTCTATAGAGTGTTTAATCTTTCACAAAACAAGGTGTTTCACCCTAAATACACACTGATGAAAACACTCCAATCAGATTTATTACATATCTTATTGTATGTAAAAAGCTTAGAAGTACTGGGAATGAAATTCAATTTTTCTGCAATGTGGTTAAGGACGTTCATACTCAGATTACAATTTAATCGTGTGTAGTGCGTACGATTGTGTTATGTATCTTAAAATATATAGACTTTTTTTTTCTTCTGCTTATTCATGATGTGCCAAGTCTTAGAAAAGTGCCAAGTATTTGAAACTCATATTGAGGACTGGTAATTGGGACCTTTCAGGATTTGGCCTTAAACTAGTCAGGCAGGTATTGGATGCCAAAAATGTTCACCCTCTAGAATGTAACACCTACCACATTATTCATTAGAACAGATTTTTTAAAAATTGCATGTTCCAAATCACATGAACAAAATTTGCTGCAGAACAATTCCACTTCTCATATATATTTCATTCTTTCTCTGAGTCATTTTATTATATTGAGGAAATTATAGTCTTACACTTTGAACATTATGTAGGAAAATATGAATGTGCCAAAGTTCTTAGTAGGTGAATATGAATTAGTTAAGGTAAAACATGAAACACCATGAAATGTTACACTTTCTGAAAGCTAGTCAAACTCTAACTTCTGCTTGGTCTCGAGTAGCAGAATTCATGACTTAATGTTCTTCTTGGCATTTTTGACCTTGAACAGATTTCAGTTACATTGCCTGTGGGAGATGCACAGTATAAGGATTCTATTATGTATAAAAATTTCTGGAAAACGTTTTTGGTGAACTAAAGGAATTACACCTAGGCTTTTTTTTGTCTGATCAGCTGTACCTTCACATGAACTCTTTGAGGAAATTTTGATGAAAGCTGGGAACAGAACCATGAACCATCTTCCCTTGTAGTTAAGCAAGTTATGGAACTGTGGTTAGCAATGTCAAGATCTCAATAAAGGCAACAAATTACACAATGCTAAATTTATGTGAGATATCTTACTATCTCTCCTTATGCAGAAATAATAAACATCTTTGCCTTTCTTCCTCTGTATGATACCAGGGTGATATCTTCTATTTCTCCCAAGAAAAGGACTTGCTAGCCATCTCCATCCCACAGTCTTGTCATTTGTATATAATTTTGATTTAGCTGACCTCAGTAATTTTATTTCGGATTTTCTCTTGATAGAGTAAAGTAACAGCAGTATCTTAATCTCTTCTGTCAAACCCTACTAAGTTCATGCAAGAGGGAAGAATGGAGAATGGAGAGACTATGTCCTTGCCAGGAGTGCACAGCTGTGACAGCTGACCCCAACTGACCAAAGGGATATTACACACCATATGGCATCATGCTCAGCAATAAAAGCTGTGGGGAAGAAGGATGAAAGGGTAACATTCGGAGTCAGGAGTTTGTGTACCCAAGTAAATGTTACTTGTGATTAAGCCCTGCTTTCCTGGAGATAGCTGAACACCTGCCTGCTGATGGGAAGGACTGAATGAATTCATTTTGTTTTCTGCAGCTTTTTCTTTACTTGTTAAACTGACTTTATCTAAACGCACCAGTTTTTGCACTTTTACCCCTCTGATTATTCCCCATCCCCCTGGGAGGAAGTGAGCAAGCTGCTCTGTGGGGCTTAGCTGCTGGCTGGGGTTAAACCACAACAGTTCCTTTTGGCATCCAACATGGGGCCTTAAGGTTTCGAGATAAAGGCAGATTTGATTGGATTTTGCTAGACTGAAGTTATAGCTGCTATAGCTGTTTAGGTACTAATTGATAGGCTCCTGGGGCTTGCTTGCCCTTGGTGATCCTCAGCAGCTACATGTAAATGCACTGGCAGAGTTAGATACTCCAGAATTACGAAATTCCCCTGGACTGATGGAGCTCCAAACATAGCCAAAGCATAAGAAAGTACAGTGCTGTTTAGATTCATCACATCCATGCCTCTGTGTAGTTCAATGGTTATGGGTCCTGCAAAAATATGAAGCAAGACAGTGAGATCAAAAAGATCCAAAATTCTGATCATTAAGCAAGGCTAATAGGAGAAGAAATCACCATTGCTTTTGTAGTTTTCTATTGCTAGTTTTTAGCTTGCACTTGGAACTGAAACTAAAAGATTAAATTTACTTATTTCTTTTGTAGCATAGTTCTCTAGTGGACAGATAGGAGAAGACAAGGTCTCTCAAATCCATTATTAATTACACTAATTATTAAAATATGCCTGTTAATACCAGTTTGTGAGGGGGTCTTTTTGTTTGTTTGTTTGTTTAAGAATCAGGTCCTCTTATGGTGTGAATATTAGCATTCCCTTTTTACAAGAAGGCTAGCATAAACTCACATGCGTATGACATCTGACCTTGTGTCTTGTGTGTGCACACTTTGCAATGAGAAGCTATGGTAGGAGGCTCTTCTGTGGCATCCATTCCATTAGCTATGCTGGGACAGTGAAACTCCTTTACCTTTTTTTTTTTTTTTTTTGTAGAATGGGTCTTACTAGTTCAATTCATCTTTTGACGAAGTTAATTTATTTACAAAAAAGTAAAAGATGATACTGTCAGCTATCATGAGGCCATGTTATTTTTCTTATGGACCTATATTAAGAGTTGTAGCTTTTTGAATAGAGCCTGTTTTCTTTATGGGAAAAAGGCGTGGACTAATTCTGAAACAGTCACTAACATAGCTGATGTTGCATACTAAATGGCACATGCTGAATTAGGTATACCTCTTCATCTGAGTAACCTGGAAAAACAGAGAAGATCAGAAAGTAAGCCTTTAATCTTCAAATACAAAGATTTATAACTATGGACCAGCCATTGCTTGGGGTAGTTCACACAGTCTGTGGGCAGACTCTGTGGGTTGGGAACAGTCCTCAAAACTACCATTTCCTGTGCATAGAATTTATTAAGTCAACATGTGTTTTTCAGTGTCTAATTCCCATGCAAATACCTTATCTCCTCCTGCACTGACATACTTCCTGGATACCTTATTACCTTGGGATGTTGCCACTACCAACTGCTGCTCCACAGTATGATTGGATGTGAGGATAGCAATAAATGGCATTTCTTTTGGATTTTTTTTTTTTTATTCCCTAGGAGGCAACAGTTTATGGTCTCAGTGCTGCAGATGCATACTTGAATCCAGTTCTGATTTATTACAACAACAGCCATGAATCTCACTAAAATAGTGGAGCCTGGAATGAAACTTTGGTCCCCTGAGTGTATCCTGCTCTGTGTACTATGTTCTTAAATAATGAGTCATTGACATAGCATAACTGGTGGACCACTCTGTGGGAAACAAATATTTTCAGCTTAATTAAAATATTTTGGAAAAAACTTGACTATTGCTTCAGTATTCTGATTATAGAGTTCCTACTTTGATCCCATCTAGACATCTTTGGAAGAAATTAATTATATGCTTTAGAAATTAAGATTACCTTCCTTCGTCCAGATTCTACCAATTTTTCATCTCTAACTACCACAAAATACTAGAGTTAGCCAACCTGCTGTACAGTACTCAAGGTGAACAAATCTCTCAGTTTTTAAGATATACTATTCCTTTGCGATAGACTTCTAGAGACAAGCTTGAGGAAGCTCATAACACTACGGCTGGTGCTGTACCTGTTGGTAGATAAACGTAAGACCGCAATTTCCTGTGCTGTCAATCTGGCCCTTTCACAGACCCTGGATGAAATGAAAGATAATCAAACAACTGCTCACAGATAAGAGGCTAATTGAAAAACCAGATTTAGAAAATATCCCTTAGTATTGATTTGACAGTCTGGTGATGTAACTGGAAATGTGTACATTAAAAAACCTGAACATAGTAAGGGAGAATAAGAAAGATGTTTTTACTAGTAATTGCTGATTAGTTCTCTCATTATTCCTCTTCATTTTACCAACACACTTTAGTGTGTATAATGCAGATAACAGTTCCTTACTTTGTTACTTTTGAAATTCAAAGGCTATACATTTTACTTGAGTACAATTTCTTAAGTGCACTTAAGGAATTGCAATTACTTCAGTAATTGTAATTTCTGAAATAGGTGTGAATTATAGCAAATAAAGTTATTTGCAATTAATGATGATGTGAAGGTGATGACTTCAGAAGACCCTAACTCTGCCTGTGAAGAGTCACTCAGTGTAGAAAACTCTGACTAAATATTCGTTGGAGTTTTCTCTCAAGAGAATTTAACTGCAACATTCTCACATGCAGCATAAGCATGCAACATGATTTTTTTTTTCTTTTTGTTGAGTTTTCTGGAGATATATAAAATTAAAGGTAGGAAAAATATTATTCTAGGTTACAATTTATTTCTTCTTTTTCAGCCCAGTCCCTTATGCTTCAAATTTAGATTTACCTTGTTGCTTGCTATACCTATGTTATTTCAAGTTAATTTTCAAGAGAAAGATCTATTTTATCCTCAAATATCTCTGCCTTATAAACTTCAATAAAATTGGTTGAAAATAAGTATTAAATTAATCTAAACGAAGGAAGGAGGATGATAATGTGAGGAGTCACAATGAAGAGACAGCTTCTGCATACATATTAATGTACACAAGATGTGTACGATAATTACATCTCTTTTTAAAACATAACCAGCCATAGTAAGACCAAATTGCTTGAAAATAAATATATTTTTTAATAAAATACAAAAAAAAAGTATCAATATAAAGTAATGGCTCTAAATGCTATGATAACACTATGTAAAACTGTGACTGGTTTATTGACATGGAATGGTATTTGCTTTAGTGGGTCATATGGTATTTGTTAACCACACACATGGTGTGGAAGTAATTTCAAAGGAATACATGCCAAATGTTATCATACAGTTACCCTGTGGTTACCATTACTACAACAAATCTGGGAACATAAAGAACTTGTAGCTATCTCTGATACAGCTTTGTCACAGCAGCCAGTACAAACTCTATTTATAATGGCATCTCCAAGCTATGAGTTATAGAGCCAAGAAAGTCAAGGAGATCAGAATTTTCTCCCAGGTGGTTACTTTAACTTCAAAATTATGTTCAGCACAGATTGAACACAATATAAAACTAAACAAGACTGCCCTATATTTTAAAAAATGAGATTTTATTCCTGGAGTACTTTTACATAAAAAATGTGCTGTCTGGTTATTTATTGAAAGCTAGCCTTGTATTTCAGGAAAGTGGAGCCAAGAACACTGGAGTGACAGCAGACAGAAAGGCACGTTGAGTAGAGTGGGCTTCTTGCACATCTTTACTAGAAGCATTATTGAAAAAAGGTAACATAAACCTCAAAATTTTTGCTTACAAAAAAAAAAAAATTCAAAGTATTACTGTATGTTTTATATAGCTTTTAAAATCTTTCCTAAAAACTCTGATAGTTTTTGCTTCATTTCAAATGGTGACTAAATAGTTGGTTAGATGACTCTCTCCTTCCCTCCCTCCATTTTTTTTCTTTTATTCTTCTGATTTTTGCACATTGAATATACTCAACCACATTGTCTAAATCTTGACATGAGGCATCCTTCCCTAGCTGAGCTAATTCGACATGAAAACTTCATTTATATCAGCAAAGACAAAGAGAGAATTGTGCTGGGAATCTGAAAGTATTGATCTATCTGAAAGTTATATTGCTGATCTCTTTATAATTATATGGCCCAATGCAGTTTGCCACAGGCAAGACTTATTTTCAACAAGCTTCCAACATATGCTTAATGAAGAGATATAAAAATGACATAATATCCACCTGTTTGGATAGAATAAACAATCTGTAATCTCAGAAATGAGCTGGCATTAAGCTGAAAACACATTATAACATCAGATGTTATGTGACTATAACACAAGGCTATTGATTTGTATTATTACTAGTTCTAGTTTCCCTGTGCTGCCACAATGTGTTGTCCAAACTCATTATGTGCCATTGTTGTCAACAAAAAACCCAACATAACTCACAACTGAAATTGCACTGCTATGGATGTGGGAAATGATCCCTTTTGCAGCAGCAAATATTGTCTGTTGATGAGTACAGAGAACCTCTGTGTAAGTTACATAGGAGAGTCACATAAGTATGCATGAAGTGCTGGAAGTTGCCTAAAAGTAAGACCCTCAAATATATTTTCTCACTCTGTTAAGCAGCAAATAATATGAGTCTACCCTTGTTTCTTTTTTTCTTAATAGTCTCACTGCCACTCAACTTTCATCTTTCATTAAGATTCAAGCTGGTGCTGCTTTAGGTGCAATATAACATAATGACACTGAAGGCAGTAGTATGACTTTATCCCACTGCACTTTTCCTCTATTATAAAGACTAGTTTATGATAGTTAATATCTGCCACAACTGAGTATGGACTAATTTTTCCCTATGACATTTTTTGGAATAATAAGATCAAGATAGGTATGTATCATCTGACACGAAACCTCTTTTTATAGTATTGCTTGGTCTTTTGCTTACCGTGACCACACCCATATATTTTTTTCTGTATAATTTTCTGCTTTGTTTTTTAAGTCAATAAATAGTATCTTAGGCTGATATAAAGAATGTTGATGAGCTGTAATTGGAGTAGAGAAAATGTAGCTTTTGGCTTATGCCAGTGATGCAGCTTAGTATTGATAGTATCCAATGATCAAGAAATTGTTGCCCATTATTTTCCAGATCTCCTAAGGAAGCTAAGAATAAAGCCATGTAACTCCTTATATAGATATGAAAACTGAAGCTACCTACAATAAGTCTGTGCCTCATTATGAGAGAAAGTAGGCTGCTGACTTGGCTATAATAACAATGTGTTCCATCTCATACTGTCATAGGCATGATAACTTTTTGTCCATTTTCTAAGAAAATTAGTCTCAGGTAAAGGATTTGGTGTTAATTTTTCTTATGCTTCTTTTTATTTTCTCTGCAAAATCCTACTTTCTAAAGGATCTATGACAAGAATGCCCTTTGTTCTGAATACATAGACTGTGTATTTTAAATTGGACACAGTTGTGTAGGTGGTCACCTTCTAAATGCTTCAGCATTTATTTACTGAGTAAATAAAAAGACTTGGATTATGTTCCTGAAAACTTTATTTCCCCCACTGAACTAGTAGTTTCAATAAAAGAAATTTCCTTTCTCTGCAGACCCTGCCTTATTTTTACGCATAATTGTCATGGATGAAGTAACAATTGCTTCAGTGAACACTATTGGTCCTAATGTCTCTAGTTAAGGGCTTCAGAAGAAGCTTTAAAGCAATTAAATAAAAAAGGAAGATTTCCAGAGGCTTTCAACACCAGTGTGCCTGGTGAGAGCTGTCAATTTCTCAGAAACTTTGAAAATCTGTCTAAGGCATCTTGACACCATACAGTTGAGCATAGTCTTACTTATGCAGAGGGTTTTTGAGCAGTCTGGTAAGTCCATCAAGTATGTTCCTTATGGTGTGGTTCAGTGTTCTGCAGAGCTTGTGCTACAGAGGTGGTGTAGCTCCTCAAGTGGAAGGCGGCACACTAGCTAGTCAACCGTCTCTCTCAAACAAGTTTCATTAGACTTTTCTTAGCAGGACTGTGGAGCTCTGCTTAGTAGGATGAAGCTCATTTTCACACAGCTATTTTTGCTCATTTCTGGTGCTCTCTTACAATTCCAGAGTTTATACTGGTATTATAATGTTCTTCCATGCACCATTAACAGCTGGAATGGCAGCTGTGGTCATTCAAAAACTTGGGTTCAGGTCTGGAAGCAGAATACTTCTGAAAATGTTGGTTTTTCTCAGCTTTCTGTGATTTGAGGCAGAAGATCTAGCAATTTTTATTTCATTTTCCATTTAAGTTGCACAAGATAAGTTATTTCATTGAAAGCTTTTTCAACAGGAAGCTGATTCTTAGTGAGCCATAAACTGAATCCAGTTCTGTCATTCTTAAACTTGGAGATTTCTTAGGAAAAGAAGCTGAGTATCTAAAATTTAACGCAAATTAAAATACTCTTTTCCTCTTTCTTTTAAGCCAACATTTCTTTCTTTATTGGGTAGATAAATTAGTCACTTGTTTTTAAATTGCAGAGCAACACAAATCAAATAGGTAATTTGTTGGTGCTAAGCATGACTTAGCCAAAGCAAACATATTGCTCAAAGAGAGAAAAACTGCTGGCAAGATAGATTTTATTTTCCTTAGGCACATTAGTTTTTCATTGCGGGAAGATTATTTTCTTGTGTACATTATGGTATACTGGAAAAGAAAGACTTATACATACTCATTCTATGATTCTATGATTCTATGATTCTATGATTCTATGATTCTATTTTATATGTTCAATAAATGGTGTTCAGATTTTCCAAGTGCACAGAAGGGGAGATAAGGGGAATGTTCAAAACCGGATATTTTATCCTAGTAGATGTGTCCTCCTACACTTCCTGCAGAGCCAAAGAAAAGAAACAGGGCACAGAACAAGAAACCTATCCTTTAAAGTGAGGTCTTCAGGAAGCCTCATTTGCCAGTGAGTAGGAGGGAGGCACCTGGGCTATAGTCCAGTTTAGTAAATAGTTCTATTTTCCTCAGCCAATTAAGTATTGTTCTGACTTAAGTTATCTTGAAACAAAATACCTTTACCTATTTATGTGTTATGGATCTGATCTTGATCAGGAATCTAGGCTGCGATTTGCCAAGGCAGAGGGAATCTGGGGGGAATTCAGTGCTCAGTTCTCAATAAAATTCAAAGCTATTGAATCCAACACTTACTGAGCCCAAAGGAATCTTAATTTGTGTTTGTACTAAGCATACGTTTAATTTTTATATTTCTGAAAGACTTGTTCTATTTTTCTATCACACTCTGCAATGACACTTTTTAAATAAACAACACTATCTACAGATAAAATGTAATTTTTTTAAAGCTGAGTAATCCATTAATTTAAACTCTGATCATTTTAGTTTTAATACTCTATACTTTTCTCAGAGATTGTTGACTGGGGACTCATAACCAATCAGTCAGGAATTTCTAAAGATAGTCAACTATTCCTGTTCTGTTATCACTTAGATTTAGGAGTCTAGTATTCAAACCCATAAATCAAAAGTATTTTTGTACAAACTCAAAGCTAACTCTCCAACACATCTTACTAGTCTTTCCCCCATTTTAAATAACTAAATACTTCAAATACTTCCCCATTTTAAATTCTCTAGCCCAAAGCGTTTATAGGAGAAGATAACTCTCAAACCATAGCATACCACCATTTATGTACTGTGGACAGAATGAATATTTCTCTTTCTTGAATTGATTTTTCCAAGAATGACCTATTGAACGAGAAGCTCCTTGTGATTTGCTGAACAGTATTTGTTGGAATAGTCTAAGTCCAGAAAATATTAGAATTCTCACAAATGAATTTATTACCACACAATCTTAAGTGCAAAAAGTATTGTGATTTTAAAAAAAAATATTTATTTGACTAAGCTGTGCTACAGTCAAGTTTCCCTCATCTGTAACCAGAATCCTTCTATTTATTCCCAAGTGATTAATGAAACCTTTAGTTTTCCCTCAGGAAAAAATATTTTTAAGGGCAATCAAAATATGTTCTTATTACTTAAGTTTCAGAGAATAATAGCAAATCTTTTACTTGCTAAATTTTTACTGTATTGTAGAAAAGATAGCATTATTATTGTCATTATAAAAGTTATTCTGAGGCACTAAACTGTAGGGTTCAGTGAAATAATTTAAAATTATGACAAAGAAGAAAAAAAGAGTTCAGAAGAATTGAATATTGTAACCTTGAAAAAATCTTTTGTGGCCTTCCTAGATGGGTTTTATTTTCTTTTGTTTCTAAGGTCTCTGACACAAATTATCTTGTTGAACACATTAGGACTGTATTCTTGATATGTAGGGAAGATTAATGCAATCATACTGATACAGAGTGTGCATTTTTCCTCTGTTCTGGTATAATCTGGCTTGTAGATGAAATATTAAAGAAAAAGAAGTAATATCTTGTGGATTTTCTGAAGATCATTGTGACATGCTCAGGACATTGCATTTCAAAAAGTGGGCATTTCAACATCCATTGTGTAACTTTGCTCACATTTCTTGGCTGTCTAGGAAAATTAATATTGGACCAGCCACAAATAATACCAGTTTCAACACTGCCAAAATCAGAATAAACATCAGCACTAATTATACCTGTGGTAGCCCAGAAGTCAGTGAAACAAAGAGTGTTGAAAAGGGAAATATAGAAAGTCATAGAAGTGGATCATTTTTGGATGATTGTACTTTTTCAAGTCTCTTTGTTTTGGTAAACTCGTAGAATCACAGAATGGTTAGGGTTGGAAGGGACCTTCAAAGGTCATCTAGTCCAACCCCCCCTGCAAGGAGAAGGGACATCCCTTACCAGATCAGGTTGCTCAGAGCCTCATCCAACCTGGCCTTGGATGAGGATGGGGGCATTCACCACCTCTCTGGGCAACCTGTTCCAGTGTTCTACCACCCTCATTGTAATAACATTTTTCCTAATATCTAATCTAGATCTACCTCCCTGTATTTTCAAACCATTACCCCTCATCCTGTCACAACAGGCCCTACTGAACAGTCTCTCCCCATCTTTCTTGTAGGCCCTGTTGAAGTGGAGGGGCCAGCCTATATTTGTGCCTGGGATTGCCCTGACCCATGTGCAGGACCCTGCACTTGGCCTGGTTGAACTTCGTGAGGTTGGCATAGGCTCACCTCTCCAGCCTGTTAAGGTCCCTCTGGATGGCATCCCTCCCTTCCAGCGTGTCGACAGCACCATACAGCTTGGTGTTGTCAGCAAACTTGCTGAGGGTGCACTCTATTCCACTGTCCGTGTCGCTGACAAAGATGTTGAACAGGGCCCAACAGGGACCCTTGAGGAACGCCACTCGTCACCGATCTCCACTTGGACATCGAGCTGTTGACCACCACTCTCTGAGTGAGGCCATCCAGCCAATTCCTTATCCAGTGAGTGGTCCATCCATCAAACCCATGTCTTTCCAGTTTAGAGAGAAGGATGTCGTGCGGGATAGTATCAAATGCCTTGCACAAGTCCAGGTAGATGATATCCGTTGCTTGTCCCTTGTCCACCGATGCTGTCACCCCGTCATAGAAGGCCACCAAATTGGTCAGGCACGATCTGCCCTTGGTGAAGCCATGTTGGCTGTCACCAACCACCTCCTTGCTCTCCATGTGCCTTAGCATGGTTTCCAGGAGAATCTGCTCTATGACCTTGCCAGGCACAGAGGTGAGGCTGACCGGCCTGTAGTTGCCTGGGTCCTCCTTGTTCCCCTTTTTAAAAATGGGGGTTATGTTCCCTCTCTTCCAGTCATCGGGGACCTCACCTGACTGCCACGATTTCTCAAATAGGATGGCCAGGGGCTTGGCAACTTCATCCGCCAGTTCCCTCAGGACCCACGGATGGATCTCATCAGGTCCCATGGACTTGTGCACCTTCAAGTTCCTCAGATGTTCCCGAACCTGTTGATGTTCCTCAGCCCGAATCTGTTGAGGCAGAACTGTAACCACTGTACTTGATAGAGAAATGAATGCACTGCATTTAGCAGATTGAGGGGGTGAGGAAGGGTTGAGTTTTTTAGAAAACATTTGGAAACCTTGTGTGAGCCCTTATTGATGGCTTTCGGTGGAGTGCAGTTCTGCTCCCACCCAGAGATGCTCAGCCTGCATCTGCTACACCTTCTTTTAAACTACTAGCCCTTAAAGCTTATCCTTGATTCCTGAATAGTAGTTGTGAGAAGTAAAGGTGGCATTATTGTGTGAAAATAACAACCAGAAATCGCAAACCAGGTTATTGCCAGACAGGGGTTGTGCCTTGCTTCTCATACAGGTTTGTTTTCATCCCATTTTGTAAGACTAACTGTTTAAAACATAAACTGGAAAGAGATCGTAGGATCATAGAATCATAGAATGGTTAGAGTTGGAAGGGGCCTTCAAAGGCCATCTAGTCCAACCCCCCTGCAAGGAACAGGGACATCTCCAACCAGATCAGGTTGCTCAGAGCCTCATTCAACCTGGCCTGGAATGTTTCCAGGGATGGGGCATCCACCACCTCTCTGGGCAACCTGTTCCAGTGATCTACAACATTGCATAAAAACTTTTAGCTGTCAGCTTTGTCATTAATTCTTGAGCTTGGTTAGAAGTCTTTGACAGATGAAGATGCTGTGTCCATGGCTTTCCTAGCCTGTTCATCATTCAGGTGTCTTTTTCTCCTTTTTTTTTGTGCAGTACCACTCTGGAATGTTGGCTTCTTTAATGCTGACAGAATAAGTGCTCAAAAACCTGAATGAAAAGAAAAGAACAATATCCTTAGCTAAGGATGAGGTTATATGTGACTTAATGGACTCAAAAAACTTGGAAGTCAAGGGGCAAGCCTTGGCTGTGTCCCGTCCCTACATAACGGAAAAAGACCAGAGCAGATTCATCAGCTTCCCTGCCCACCTGGAGACTCTCATTTTTCACAGGTAGAAGGCATGGGTGCAGCTTTGGAGGAGCTGCGTATTCCAACCAGTTCCCTAATTTAAACTTTTTAGGAGAAGGGCTGAAGCGCATTCAGCTGAGACATCACTAAAGCAAAGCAGTTTAATAATAAACTGCATTACTGTGTTAGTGTTCGTTGCTTGCTTTTTCCCTGTTTGCCTCTCCCCTTCTATCCATATCCAATTTTATCTTCCCAAGCTGTTTGCAGTTTCCATATTTTAGTCCATCCTGCTGCGTTTGTGTTTCGTTCTGCTTTGGCTCCCTGTCCCTGCAGGATTTCCATTCCTTCCAGGTTTGTCTGCATTAGGCTCTTGAGTTTCTGCAGGTATCTCTGTCCCGTGGATTGTTGCTGTGTTTTACCCAGTAATACAGGAGAGCTGAGGATTTGACTGGAAATCCGCTTTGTGGCAGAGGAATGGGAAGAATCTCTAGTGCAAAGGTCTGGAATTCAAGTGATATTCTAGTCAGACAAGCGTTTCTTCCGGCAGCAGTGCCAGCATCCTTCCCGCTGTTTGTTTTCTCGTGCTGCCACCTTGGTTGTGCAGGTGTAGGTGGGGTGGCTGTGTCGCAGACTGTCCCGGCCCCCTCGGGACTCGTGATGGTTCTTTTAGCGCGATCTCAAAGCGCAAAATTACGGCGAACACGCCAAAGGGGTTGGTTTCAATCAAACAGCACAAACTTTATTATTTTGCCCGTAAAGCGGCATGCGATAGGTGGAAGGGAGTGAAAAGGGAGTGAAAAGGAAAAGTAAAAGGGAAAAAAGAGAATAATAGCTACCACCGCGGGTCCAAGGCGTCCCTATGGTCCCAGATCCAGGCAGTGTCCCGCCGGTCCTCACGATCAATGTCCATCCTTGGTGGGGAGAGCTCTTCTTCAGGGGGTCCCGTTGTTAGGGGTCGACCTTTTATGCCACGTAGCGAACCTTGCTCCTCCTTACTTTGCGGATCTCCGCCTGTTCTCGGCCCTTAGGATAGAAGTGTGGTTTTTGTGCATTATAATTAGCAAAGTTCTGTTAAAGGGCACTTTCTCAGCGTTGTTTCTGAGACAGCAGTTGTGATTCATCCTCCTCGATAGCAGCTGCACCGTTATCTCTTGCCAGTTTTGACAACAGGGATGAGCCATGGCACCTCCGCGTCGCTCTGTCCGGCGTTTCAAGGATGTTGTACATTTTGTTGTTAGGCCAGAGTCAGCCTTGTCCATAACAGTTCCGTTCTGTTCCCGGGAAAGAAAAAAAAACAACTGCATCTCAGGCAGGCTGCTTGCAGCAACTCATGTCAAGTTGTTAGCCTAACTTTTAGGCCAGATCAAGTCCTAGGCCAGATCAAGTCCTGGGCCAGTTCAAGTCCGTAGTCCACCTGGAAGTCCTCGATGACAAGGTTGAGACAATACTGATTTTCTGACTGACCCTTACACAGACTCACTCGCACGTTAAAACGAGTGATTGTTTTAGTGTTGCTTTTCATCCAGATCAGTTTTGCGATCTTGTTAGCTGTATTGTCTTGCAGACCGACACAACTGAAAAAAGTAGAGGAAGAAAGGAAATGCCTGTTCCTGCTGGCACTGCTCAGGTCTGCGGTGTTGCTGCACCACTGGGGAACGGGCTGTTAAAGCCTTAGGTATGAGCATCTCTCATCACCCACTGCAGCATCCCTGGTTTCCAAACACTTCTCAGGAAAGATATTCCCTATCTTGAAAAAGGGTAAAAGCCGTGTCAGTCTGACCTCAGTCACTGAGAAGATTTCACTTCTAGCCATGATTCTACCCATCCAGCTTCACCTCTGTCCTCCAAGTCTCTTCCCGTTTTTCAAACCTGCCTTATTTTGACCTAATATCTGGACAAAAAGTAGCAGATGCCGTGGCTAGTCTGGAGCAGAGCTGGTCTGTGATACCGATTCTGGTCGACTGCCGAGTAGCCGGAGGTTGAATGCGCTGCTTTCCAGCTGCTGAATGGGCTGGAGACGCTCAAGTGCTTCTTGGTCCTCCTAAGCCAAGCAGATAGCTTGAAGAGCTCTGGGGGAATGGGCACGTGGTAGGGCTATTCCAGTGTATCTGCTGCTCTCCGTAAAGGAGAATGCTGATGTATTACACAGGGAATTCTTTTATCTACTAGTTTTCTCTTCTAAAATAGATTCTTATGATAATATAGCATGGAGATAGCAGGCTGGCCACAAAGTTCTTTCAAGTTCAGTGGAAAGAGTCTATGAACACCAACACGACTCAAAACCATCTTGGGGGTAATACAAGTCTGCTGTATGCAGCGATGGCTACATACCCAAATCTAATTTCTACATGTATGCAGTAATATATTGCTTTGAGGCAATGTAATTTTTTTGATGTACTGAAGCAGACTGGAGTGCTCTGATTTCTAACATCAATTAGGTACACGTAGAAACGTAGGAAATCATTCCTGATCTAGTAAAACAGCTAGAAAATAGGTACCACTTACCGTTTTTTTTTCTGGTACATGCATTCCACCAGATGACAAGGCATAGTTGTATTGTTAGCTAGTATGTGCCTCCCTTCTGAGAACACAAAAAAATTACCAAGAACTCAAAACTCCAGACCTGCAAATGTAAGCAGTAAAAAAGAGATGATCTATTGTACTGTGATAAGCAGACTAATTATAACAGACAAAAATACCCTTGGTCTTTAGAATGCCTGTTTTACTTGTGCAAAATACTCTTGATGTCCTCAGTTGAGGGAGACATGCAAAATAATTTTTTAAAACCAGTATGAATAGCCGTTGGATGTTTTTCTGAAAATAGCCAGCTCTAGAAGTGACTTCAAGTCAGTAGCGAGCCCTACGTGGGAATTTAACCATACAAGACTGGATCCAAGGAAGCTCCTAGACTTTGCAGGTGCAACTGAGGATACAGGAAGGTGAATTCTGGATGTGAAGCTTCTGGAAAATGAAACTTACTGTCAACAATTCAAATATTGTTACGTTTATTTGGGAAGCGCGCAGTAGGATCAGGAAGGCGCTGATTCAGCTGAGGAGGCTGGAAGGCACGGCTGTACCAGCTCTGCGCTGTCAGCCTGTGCTTGGAGATTCCCTGTGGAGTTACGTGAGGGTGTGGAGAGGCACGTTGAGCGATCTGTGCACGGCTTAAGCGTGAGAGGTGCTGAGGCACTTAGGTGGGTGTGTTGCTTGAGTTGATGGTGTCTCTGGGCTCGCACGGTGACAAAATCCTAGGCACCAGAGCGACATGTTTTCAGGCTGTAGCTTCAATGTATTGTTGCTGCCGGGCTGCAGCGGCGGAGTTCTTGTTCCGCTGGATCGGTTCCCAGTCTGGTTTATGACGTGACGTACGAATGTGTTTGCTGGATCAGTGCGGGAGAGAGACGGTAGCACGATAATGAGAAAAAGAGGAATGTGGGCTTTCCTCTGTGAATGTCAGACATAGTGTCATCAGAGGACAGCCCACGTTTTGATGTTGTGAGGGCACAGAGTTTTCTTCTATGGAAGTTTTAAATTATTTTGCATCAGAGCTTTGTACTTTGCTTTTGTCCAACTGTTCATGGAAGATCCTCATATAAATCATTTATCGGGAATTGTAATACTTAATATATAAATAGCCTCTGACATATTTAAGTGCTTCACAGACGTGAACACCATGTCCCTATGTCAGCGGTGCTACTGAAAGACTTTTTCTAGTGCAAGACACTTTCTCCTTCCTACTAAACAGGGAAATTAGGTTTGTAGTCACACTGGGAGTATATTACTCCAGCTTAAATTTATTCATAGTAGCACATCAGCTTTGTTAATTTACAGGCAAGCAGTTCATTTTCAGTCATTTACAGAAGCACAAGCTGTTATTGATACATAGTGAGAGCACAGTGTCCTGCGCCTTTCGGCCTTTCTCTGGTCTGTCTTGATTTTTCAGCAGCCTCTTAAATGTACTGTACTGTAAATTTGATTTTTGGACACACTCTTCTGATTTAGGACAAATACTAATTGTTTTTCAAGTTAGCTGCGTTGAATATCTGTGGGTTCTTTAGACAAATGAGTAAAAATGAGTGCTCTCCAGCTTTCTAGCTATTGAAAAAGCTTTTTTTTTTCCTTCCCTCTGGGTTAAAGGGAGGGAAAGGTGACCTATCACTTACCTGTTATTGATGGGAAATTCCTCTCAGGGCTTTCCGTTCTCTTTTGCTCAGCTGCACTAGCCTATTTTATGTTCAGGGTGTAAATGTTTGCTCTGGAAACCTAATGAAAGTCGATTATAGTAAACAGCATTCAACTGGCATACAGTTGCGTGACTTCCTTTCACTTGTAGGGTGTTGGTGAGAATGACAATAGGCACATGAAAATGTCTCATAGAAATTTATTTTCATGTAGGTATCAAGTGAAATCTTGTTTTGGAGCAGGTTTCTGCTGGAATCGAGCTCTCCTATGAGAATTTCTGGCTGGGATTAATTTGAGGTCACAAATTTGTAATCCAGATTGAAGCTTTAGTCTTCCTTAGCTGTTTTGTTCCACTCAGGAATGCATCTGAGGAGCTTCCTGAGCTAAAAGGCTGGTTGTAGTCAAGTCTGGAGAGATTTCGGATTTCTTTGGCTGTTTCCAGTTAAAAGATTGTCATGACACACCTCAGCGGGATGTTTGAGTCGCTATTGTGCAGTGGTTGAGCAGTTAAATGATTTGTCTGGAATCTTCTGATTAAGCATTCTGATCACTGTGGCGAAGAACATGAGGCGTGCTCTTGGCAAGGCTCCTCACGTTGTGGCCATGAAAGACAGAGAAGCTGTCGCCCGTCCTGGAGCGATGGCGGTGGCTTTGTTTGTCACTCCGCACATCTTCACTTGGCCTGTGGAGGCTGTCCAGAACCCGAGGAGACTCTGCATTGTTTACTTCTCGATCGGAGTTACGGTGACCTGGTTGTGGCTGTGGTGCCAGTGCAGCTCTTGGAGATAGATCTTGTACGGTTTGGAAACAGCAGCCAAATAAAACAAACCCTGTCCTGCTGCATGGGAGGTTACTCTGCTGTTTGTGTGCTGCGCTGCCCCCGGTGCGAGTTCCTCCCGCTGGGTGAACCGCGCTGTTGTGGTGCTGGTGTATGTTGATTGAAGGTGTGGCTCTAAATGCTTTAAAAATCAACTTCTCTGGTGTATTAATACAAAAGTAAATAAGCAAATAGATGTTTTACCCGAGAGGCTTCCCCTGCAGACCAGCCGTTTTGAGTGTCTTAATCACTGCATTTCCTTATTTCTCCGTTTTTTGATCCTGACTGCGGTTTGTTAGCATGTGGAATGAGCTCCATGGCGTTCCTAAACAAAAAAAAAGAGGAGAAGCCACTCCCAACGTGTTTGTTTCGCGTAAAGCATCTCTTCTTCCTTTCTGGGCGTACGGAAGTTTTTAGAATGTACTTTCAAACACTTGCACTTGACCTCCTCCGCACAGTGCTGCTATCTCCTTAATGTTTGCACTGAAGCTGACTTTTTCTTGAATTACAGTGTCTACTAATTGTTGCTAATTATTTTCATGGGGTGATACCAACTACCTGCAAGGATAGAGGCTTAAAAGTCTCACTTTCTTTTGATGGGAATTAAGACATCTGACTTCCTCAGCCCTTTTGAAATCCCAACCTGAAAATTAAGAGGTTCTGAGATGTCCATCTTGATTCTCTCGTGAGTAAATACTCATGGTTTCAGCTGAGCCTTACACATCAGCGTTCTTGGTGGTTAGTGGTCATAGATAATTTTGCCTTAATTTTTTTTTTCTTTCCAAAGCCATTTCTTATCACAGCAGGCGTAACTGTCGGTTAAGAACGTGTGCCCCCATTTTCATTACCAACTGACAGCGTCAGAGACACCACAAACAAACGCTGCATGCCATGTGCTCTATGCAGAGCGCAGAAAGAGATGCAAATGAATGAATCTCTTCTGTTTGCGTGCCTGCAGAAAAGCTGGCGGTGTTCCCGTGAGAGGAGAGCACGCCTGCCAAAATGTTAGCTTTACTAACTAAGCAGAGCTGGTCCTTCGGGTGAAGGAGAGGTTAAATGTGCCTCTGTCGCTTCTGAGAGTACTTGGTGGTGGTTCTGTGTTTCCTGGGATACAGGCAACTGTTCTCCTTTGCAGTATCTGGTAATTTGTATCAATTTGGTAATTATGTATTAAAAGTCCCATAAATACAGACAAGAACCAAATTTAACCATTTTTTTCTACCCTGTGGTCAATATGTTTAATTCAGATTTAAAACCATTCGCTGACCTGGTGATAGACCTCTGGGACTGGGTCAGGTTACAAAAAGTTAACTGCTTCAAGGGGAGACAGGATGAGTAACTGGAAGAGTTTCATTGAAGGCTGATGAATGACAGAAACAATGCTTGGCTCAGGAAATCCACTCGGATAAAAATAGTCAAAGGCTGGGAGAGAACTCCGAGGAAGTGTCGTATGCACTTGCCTGGTGTCGCCTCTTCCCCCGGCATCCATCTGTGCCCACCGTGGTTGTTCCTTTAGTTATTTTACCAGCGTACCTGTGGGGAAGTTGCTTTCATTTGCATCAGACGTTTGTCCCAGCATCTTGGGTGCCTTCTGGCTGCCGGGACTCAGCTGTTGCCGGTTCTGTGTGGTGCTGCCAGCTGGTAGCGCCCGTTGAAAACTTTGATTTGCCGGCGTGTTTTGAAGTCTCCCTCCCACGTGATACGGTCCTCCGCAAGCGTCTTCCATGCTTTGCTCTTTGTGTCCATCTTCCTTCAAGTGTAGGGCTTGTCATCCGCTTGGCGGTGGATGTCCAGCTCCTGGGTGTGGAGAAGACAAGGGTGTTAGGAGGCACTGCTGGTACTGAAGTGGGTGATGCTTCTGGGGATGCTCATCCCACTGCTCTTGGAGACAAGATGCTGGGCCTGATGGAGCCTCTTCTGGCTCAGACTCCATGAACTTACTAAGCACGGCTTGTGTTTCCTACTTGTAGGCTGGAAAGAATTTAATTTTTTTTTTACATTTCACTGTGCACTGTGTTGCTTCTGGAAGGTTATTTAAAGGCTGCAGTTTCGTAAGATGTGTGAGCTGATCTAACAGCTCGCTATCACCTCACCAGAAGCATGATTCTGCTCTTCTGCGTGTCATCTTCCCCCTCTATTCAGATTTAGTGCTTCCTTCATTCTCTTTTTTTTGCAGTTAGTTTTCTGCTTGCTCAATTTGCAGAATCAGTGTCCTAAACAATTTATTTGGGACAGAAAATAATAATTTTGGGGAAACAGTGTCATCCTGGGCCTAACGCACTTCAGTAGCCCACCTCTGGGTCCTGTGGTGCTTAACACTGGTCACCTGTTGATGTTTTTTGAAATTTTGAGCAAGAATCCACAGTTTGTGCATCTATGTGTGCCTATACGTGCCTGTGTGCGTATCTGTGTATACACACACTCACACATCAGCATTTTCAGTCGGAAATTTTCAGACCATTACAACAGGGTCAGAAGCAGAGGGCTATGAATTCCTGAAAGTGTCTGGGATCGGCGATAGCTGCGCTCCTGCTGGGCTCTAAACTCCGGACTGGCAGGGATCTGCCGCCGTGCAGAGAGGCAAGCCTGACCTTCTACCAAGTTGTGAGGCAGCAGCTACGATCTCCTGCTGACTTTCTGATCTGGATAAAAGGAGGACAGCCTGGCACACTGCACCTGAGAGGTTGCTAATCCATGATCTGTGAACAAATTTGAATTTTAGTTACCGCGTGTTAGACCTTCCTAAGGTCTAACGGAAGGGATTTTTTTTGAAAGGTTCCTTTCTTGGGTAAGAGATCCTCAAACTCTCAAATTTACCTCAGGACCAACAAGTATGACATTTGTTTTGTTGGAGAATCTTCCCAAATAATTGTCTCTTGCGTCATTTTATAAGGGTTCTGTGCTGAATCTCAGAAGAAAATGAGTGAGGGGAAGAGGGGGAAGGAAACCAAGGGGCTGTGACGTGAGCTACCGAACCCTCGCTGTTGGGGCACTGAATAAGAGAAGAGTGTAAGATGGTTTTCCAACTGTAGATGAAAAGTGACTTTTAAAGGCTAGTGATGGAGGGGTTTTTTCTGAACAAATACATCTCACTGTCATCCAAAAATATGCTTTTTATATTTTGACTTTTACATTTTTCTGTTTTACATAGAGGAAATAGTGGCTTAATTCTGATAAGATGCGTGGAAACGTATTTACTGATGTTTTGTGGAGCCATGCCGGTAAAACTTCCTAAATTATAAATGGTTGTCTGAAAAAGTAGCTTAGAATTGAACATGTTTAGTATTCTTAATAAAAGTGGTATCTATTTTATTGCTTAGTGTTTTGTTTAGAGTATATAACGTTACATTTTAAAGCCTTACCGTAGAATTTTTAGAAAAAATATATTTCTTTTTATGGCTTCTAAGGAGTGTGTTTCTCTGTTCTAGGGCATAATTCAGAAGATTGTGGACAGTCACAAAGTGAAAAACGTGGCCTGCTACGGGTTACGGCTCAGTCATCTGCAGTCTGAGGAGGTTCACTGGCTGCACCTGGACATGGGGGTGTCCAATGTGAGAGAGAAATTTGAACTAGCCCACCCTCCAGAGGAATGGAAGTAAGAGTATAAATCTGTTCAGTTTCAAAATCGAGTCACATACATCTTTTTGCCTTGTCTTAAAAAACTACTCTCTGTATAATTTGCTTGGCTAAGGAGGATCTTTTTGTGGTGGAATAGAGGTGATGGAACAGGGTAAAAAATAAAAAGCCACCAAACTTTTCACAAAGAGCTGTAAGTGGTGTTTTGTTTGCTTTAAAGAGTTTTTTGTTGTAAGGGGTTTCCTGCAAACTGAAGAGAACAGATAAGTGTAGCCTGGGATAAGGAGGAGGTATAAAGTAGGAACAAGAATCTCCTAGTCATTTGTCCTGAAAATCTGCAAAACGTATTATGTATCTCGTGAACCAGCCCCATCTCAGGTTTTGTTGTCCTTAAAAGTTTTAGGACAAGAATGCCATTCCTCTTTGTGGTATAAGCACTCCTCTGAAAATTGAGAAGGATAAATCTTGTTATTTAAATGAAAGTCATAAAATGTTATCTAGTATTGGTTGTATTTATATGTAGACTAAGTAGGAGAAATGTAATTTTGAAGGAATGAAATGCAGTGAATGGATCAGTTTACTCCTCTGCAGTTGTAAAACTGTTTGTTGCATAAACATTGGAATTGAGGCCCAGAGTGATGAGTGACATCTGCCTTGTTTCTAACTGGGGTCTTCTTCAGTTATACCAGGAGCAATGAACAATAAATAAGTAACTGCAGATTTTGGATTTTTTTTAACACCTAGGTACATTTGCTGCTGTGTTTTCTTGGTACTAGTTAGCTGGTTAAGAGAGGTGGTGTGACCTGTGCTCTGTTGAAGGTTGAGCTCTCTTTGGCTTTTCAGCAGAGTGAGCATGGTCAGCAAGCTGATGGTGGATGCTCAGGAGAGGATACGGACTGGAGATGAAGAAGGGAAAGATTGTCTGCTTTCCTGGTAGAAAGACTAAAATTATTTGCAAAGTACAATTATTTGCAGGACACAGTAGTCTACTAAGGAAGATGGAGAGCTCAGACTTTTAAAATATCATTAAACCAAGTGTGGTACTACACTTGGGAACACCAAAAAGTAGATTACTGTGGTTACGAGTGCATTGCAGGGCCTTTGTGCCTGTTTTTCTCTGGTTTATGTTCATGGCCACAATTTGTGTAAAAGCTGCTAGTTATTTTAAAGGCCGCACATACCTTCTGCAAAATTATTGTGAATAGTCTACAGTTAATTTCTTGCAAACAGAATGATTATATACTGGTAGATGTCACAGATGGCAATCTTCCGTTTATAAATTCTCATTAGAAGCCCAGTTTTAACTGACGGAACAAATTCAAGCAGATTGGGAATGTTTAAAACTTGTGTTTCAGATGTGGTGCATGGTCTCTTCTGTGCGAGTGACGTTTTATTGTTTGAGATGTGCATCAGTGTTTTTCCTTCTGTACCTCACAAGAAGTGTTTCGTTGATAATACTGTGAAATCACAGCTTGGGAAGTAGGGGATTCCGGCATCCTTTTCGTGCCAGTACCGCTGTATGCAAGATGTGAATAATTTATGCTCTGGAGACTTCTTACATAGGGTACAAGCGTCAGTTACAATTTTATTAGGTGGTGCAGATGGCATTGTACACGCTGCAGAACAAAGTTAATGACTTTCAACAGCAAAATTAGATGATTGTTTTGAAGTTTGTGGAAAGGAATTGTATAAAATACTCATGAAAGAGCTGTGATAAGACGTAAATTATTCAGTACCTTTCCAGAGCGTCGTTTAACGTTTTATCGAATACGTGCAGCCTGACATATCTTTTAAACCTGTGGAGATTTGCTGTGTGAAATCAAAATGCTGCTGTCACGTTTGTAATACCGTCACACGGAGTGTTTAAGATGGTATGACAGTACTTGTGAAAATATTTAGATTAGTAAGGGGGCAGAAGTCTTGGAATGGTTCTTAAATTAAAAGCTTCCTGTAGTGTTAATAAACCAGTAACTGCTTCCTGTGTGATTTTTTTTTTTTTTTTTTTAATTACTCATCTAAATTAGAAGGGCAGCATATTCACAGTGTTCAGAAATTAGATCTCAGACGTTCTCCCGGCCTAATCCAAATGCTGGAAGTTACACTGATTGTCAGTAGGCTGTACACAAAAGTTACCAGAATAAAATCCATCTCCCGTATACGCAGCTTTTGCGTGGTGCTGTACCGTTCACGGTCCCGCGGAGGATGAGCTAGTGAAGGGGAGACACAGGGATACGGCTCCGCTTCAGGTGGCACAGCTGTAGTTAGAGCTTAGGAAGAGTAAATATTAGAGGACTTTGGGGCAGCAAGGTCACCCAAAAGTCCATCACTTTGAATTCTCTTCCCTCTCCCTGTGGCAAGCGGTTCAGTTGCAGGAGCACACACCGTTCAGCTTTGCTGAACTGGCACTGGAGAGCCTTGGTTACGTGGCAAAAGTCAAACAGGAAACCATTGCTTACTGGAAGTCTTTTTTTTTTTTCCACCCTCATGTCTGCTTTTATCTGCTACTTTGACCACCTTCTTGCTCAAAACAGGTTTAGATTTTGCATAAGATAGGAAAGGTTTGAACTATCTTTTAGCTTTAAAAAAAAAAAAAAAAATCAGTAAAGTCCAATACTTCAGTTTTTCCTCCAAAGGAGAAAGATTGGCCCTAAAATTCAGATAAAAAGCCTTCAGTTAACTATGCCTGTGCCTTCACTGTATGTTTACTTTAGAAAGATTCACGTTAATTAACGGTATCAAACAAAATATCCTTTTTCCATTTTATTTGGTTCTTCAGCAATGGAGATAATTCCATCCAGCATGAGAAAATTCCGAATGCGTCTAAATCATGGTGCCAAAAGTCATCGCAGTTATAATGACTGGAACTGCTTGCTGATTTGTTTGTAGTGGTTTGTTCTGGAAATAAGTACTTTGGAGTCTGCTGTGCTTTGTGTCACGCTGGGTAATACTGTCTTATTTCTGCATACAAGAAATACAAGAAATTTCTTTATACAAGATCTGGAACTGCAGAAGCGTTGCGTAATTTCAGTGCAATTCCAGTGTATTCCTGTAGAATAACTGTGGTCTTACAGATGCAATCGGAGAGTTTTGTTCGTGACTGGATCCCAGTAACACTGCTGCTGTTAGGTTTGTCCTACACTGGCATGAACTGGTAATTGTTCCTTAAGTGTTTGTTGTGTGAAGGAAATACAAACAAACAAAATCCCAAGGCTTTTTTCCTGAGAAGGCAATAAAGACTGGAGTGGATTTGTTTGCTTCAGGTTTCCTCTCAGTGTTCATGCTAGCAAGGCAGACCTGAGCGTGCGTTAAACTCATTTTTTGGTGAAGAAATTAATCTTTGCTTGTAGTATTATTACTTTCATGTTTCCAAGGGTATGAGGGTGAAAGATGAAGAGCCTTCCTCCCTTCACCTTCATCTTTACTCCTGAACAGCCAGGTAAACTAGGGTCAGTGGGATGTGGGACTCTTAAATCCGAGCATCAACCCTGGTGATTTCTGATAATACTGAGCCTTCAAGTGCAATCCCAGCAGCTATCCTTTCTGTCTCAAAAAAAGCTATGTGCCAAAACACTATTTGCTGGTCTTTTTTGTCCCACAAGGGGGGAATCGAGAGGTTTGAGTAACAGATCGTTCCCCGCAGGGTAGACATCTTCCGGTTCTGTGCTGAAGGTTCGTAGGTAGGGCGGGTCCTTTTAACCAGGCTTCATGCTTTGGCTGTAGCAGGTGGAAGATGCCCCAAAGGAAGCCCCAGTGCTTAGCAGTCCCGTGCTGTAAGTTTTGTTGGCTGCAACACAGATGCCTCGGCACTGGCGCAAAAGCCAGACCACCTACGGAGTGATTCGATCAGTTGACCAAGTTGATCTAAAAGCTCTGCACCTCTCCTCTCCACAGTCTGCTGTCTCCCCTCTTTCCCTTCCAGTTTTACAGTCCTTTCCCTTTTCTTCCGTGAGCCTTAATGCTTGTCTGATCCTTCACTGAGCTGATTCAGTTCGTTAAGCTCACACAAGGCTATTTTCTCCCTCCTTTGTCTGCCCGTTTTGTTCCAATCTTCTCCTTTTCTGCTGATGTGAACTGAATCGGAACCTGCTGCAACCAGGCTACGTGGCTGGGACTGGTGAGATTATTTCTTTTGATGCACACAAAATAGTAAGAGTTGGATCATCCTTTGTTTTTGGCTCTGCCAGCTGCCCAGGTAGTGGTAACTCTGGGCAGCCCAGGATCTGGGCCACCATGGTCCACAGATCTGGGCCACCACAGATCTGGGCTACCATGGTCCACAAATCTGGGCTACCATGGAGTACAACTAGGGTCATAAAAACATGGATCTGGGCCACTATGGTCCGCAGACCTGTGCCACCATGGACTATGGCTAGTGACACAGAGACACAGATGTGGGCCACCACGGACCACAGATCTAGGCCACCATGGGCTACAGCTAAGGAGATAAAGACACAGATCTGGGCAACTGGGATCCACAGATCTGGGCAATCAGGATCCACAGATCTGGGCAACCAGGATCCACAGATCTGGGCCACCATGGACTACAACTAGGGACACAGAGACATGGATCTCAGCCACCATACAACTTGTGAACTCTGTTGATGCCCAGCTTTCTGCAGGTCTGAGTGGAGGCCCATAGTGTGTGTACCCCAGTACAGATGCGGAGCAGTAAGCAGAACAGCCATCTTCCAGTAACAGTTTTATCAAATGTAAGGGAGATGATCATCAGCTGGGATGCTTATTTAGAAAGCAGCCCTGGTTTGTGGGAAAGGGACTTGTCATCCTCATCAGTTGGCTGCGTTTCAAAGACAGTGGGATTTAGAGGATACTGAAAATCAAGCCCATCCTTGAGTTGGCCTTCGGAAGTCAGCTTCTTCATTCCCGTAGGTGTCGAGAGATTAGGTTATAAATAGGTAATGAAGGTCACTCCCAGGGACTGTCCCGGACGAGCTGTTTTGCCTTACCTGATTGTCTCGTGAGATCCTGCTGCAAAAAGCAGTACTTCTCCTGGCTCCTCGGTTAAGAAGACAAGCCTCCTTAAAAGAGAAAGATTTCTTTTCCTGGTTTTTTTTTTTAAATCCCAGAGAGTAAAGATGTTCCACATCCTGGTCTAGATCAGGGTGACTGAGACAGCATGTATGCTGCTGGAGGTCTGAGATCAGGTCTACGTGCGGTTTTTTAGGCCTGAGTGGTCTCTGATTTTTGGCTTGTAGGGTGACTGAAAAATAGGAAAAGAGATGTTGTGGAGTGACTACCAGTCAGTATTTGTTCTTAGTACATTGGGAGACCAAATAAAGGATTCTTTTCATTTGTATAATCTGACAATTCAACTCTTAATTCTAAATATTCCTAGTTTGTTTAGTGTGTATGCATGTTTTTACAGTTTCTAAATGTTTTCCTTATTTTTATGATTTCTAATGAAACAATGTATTTTCAGTAACTTCAAAGCAAAGAGTAATACTGCAACTTCCTTTTGCAGTGGAATCCCAAGCAGCAGTAACTCCTAATAACCTTTTATTAAATCTCCGTATAAATCTTGATTGCAGGCAGCCACACCACTTGCTTGAAAAGAAATTCTTGTCCTGCGGAAACCGGCAGATGGAAATGTTGCAATATTTGCTCCTACCAGCATGAGTAGATGGTTAAATATGCTTATTTTGGGGAAGGGCAGTAAAGAGTTTTGTACTCAGGATAGGCCATATGGGCCCACCCAAGGGGATGAGGACATTCATTAGCAGAATTTTGTTGCAGGAATGTATTAGAGGTGTGTGTCAAACATCACGGGCTGTTACGGCGGGACAAGCAATAATGAGAAATTTCGGGTTTGGAAGTAGTGCTTTAGGGTTTGAGAAAGGATGCAAATTTGGTGTAGGTCATGAGTCAAGGCTAATTCTGAGTCTCCACTCTGTGATGTACTGTTAACTTGAAAAAGATGATTGTCACCTTGAAAACTGGTTCATTTGACTTTTGCATGCAGCTTGGTGATAAATAAGGAAATGGGAAACCTTTTTAGAGAGAAATTCCTTCAGAACCCTTGGAACAATTGAGAGGTGAATATTGCAGCACTTAATCAGAGAAGGAGCCAGAGTCGTGTTCCTTGAGTGAGCCCTGGTTTTCTGGTAGAATGTGGCTCTCTGCTGGGTGACACTGGTTGCTGCTCTCACCTGGAGCAGTGGGATCTGTGCTTGTGATAACCAAAGATAAAAAGCATGCCAGGAGGTCATGCCCGTGGTTTTGGCAGCTCATCTGCTGTCGTCGCCTGGTTGGGACCTCCTTTCCTATGGATCTGGACCTGATAGCTTATCTGCTCCAAGTCTTGATGTTTCAGCCCTCGCTGAAGCTGTGAGGAGGCAGCAGGGTTTTGTGTTTGTTTTTCTTTCAAAGGTGCTTTGTAAACATCTTTATGAAGTGGCAGCTATTGCCTTCCAGTTTAGTTCTCAGAGTGGTCAGAAGGAAAAATGTCCCCTTAGTTTTCTGTTTCAATTTAATCCTTATTTTTAAGAATGTCTGAAGTAAGGAAATCTCAACTATTATTTCTGTCTCACCAGTTCTTTCTCTTGCTTTTCAGATATGAATTAAGAATTCGATATTTGCCAAAGGGATTTCTAAACCAGTTCACTGAGGACAAACCAACGCTAAATTTTTTCTATCAGCAGGTATGTTCAGTTTTACTGCTTTTGCCGGATCAATTTTGAAAATTCTGACTTTTTTTTTATGTGCGTAACATGTAACTGCAGAAACAGAAATTGGTAAAATGGCATCTTTCTCCATGGAAACTGATGAGGACTGTTTTCCAAAGGTGAAGTAATTCTGCAATTGTCTTTTTAACTTGGATAAAATTTACTGTTGTTCAGCTGACTTTGTATAGTTATTTCACACTTTATTAAAGTGCTGAATTTCTTTATTTTTGCGAGTGTAAACGAGTGGACAATTTCACTACAACTGTGGAATGTTTTTTCCACTCATATTATCAGGTTATTTTCTTGATTTGAGTATCTGTTATTGATGAGTAAAACTGCATAATAGTAAAAGTTTCTATAAATCAAGCACCTAAATCTTCATTTTGTTCACTTGAATAATTTAAATCTGCTTTTAGACTGGCAAGCTCAAAGTTCAGACTTCATAGGGATGTCTTTTAGAGGAGTCTGGATTAGAGTGATTATAGTATCCCCTAACTTTAAGGATCCATGGGTCTCTGAAATTTCAACCCCAGACTTACCGGCTACTCGTGAGGTGGGTCTCTCCCAGTGTCCGGATGCCACGCTGTCCGTGTTCATACGCTGGAATGTTGTTAGTGCTTAACAAACAGTTTGTGTTACTAATGGTGACAGGTTGGTGAAGCAGGTATGGTTTTATGTCATAATTTCAGGGTTAGTTTTAATCTAGATTGTTTAAAGGAGTCATTTTATGGAATATTGTCATGGTAGAGATAGAATAAGGTAGGAAGGAGAGGAGGGGGAATGGGCTTGTCAAGTCAGCTGAACTGGCAGAGCTCAAGAACTGCACCGTGAAAGCTCTGGAGTTTTGCTTTGAAATAGTAATTTATTTCCTTCTTCACCTGATGCGTTTTGTTGTGTCGAAGGAACAACAATACAAAGTGCTGATAATGCTACTCAAACCCAAAAGGCTTCTACCAAGGAAAACTATTCCCATGGACTGCAATTCTTTTTGTTGTGTCTCTGCCACATTCAAAAATGTCCTGATCTTAACTTGCTTGCTTGGGGCATACCATAATTCTTGAGCAACATCCCCTAAAATTAGGATATAACTGGAGCTGGTCCAAAGCGTGGCACTCTTCTGCCCTTGTGAACAGACGTGTTTGCAAATTCTGGAAACAGTAATTCTGATTAAATTTTCTTTTTAAGTTTCTAAACAGAGGAAAACATAATCTTCCTCTCTGTCCAATACTTCCTCTGAAAGCAGAATATAGAAGGAAAATTCTTACACTCATTTCTTAAATGTCTTCTATCCTTTATTGTACACACACACATTCCTGCCTTAGGTAAATGACTTAATTTTTTTTAGCGTGTGCTTAAATTCTGGTATTGGTGTATGATTGATTTGTCTTCTGAGGAGACAATTTCAGTGCAGTGATTGTCTGGACTTGGCATTCTGGTTTAACTGACCTGTGTGATATGCTTGTTTCAGCCTAAAAATGTCTGGGTCTTGGTGACTTTTTTAGTACTGCTGGGAGTTCTTCTAGAAATGACAAAATCATGTTCTATTTTAGTGGCAAGTGACTTTCTTCATATTGGCTTTAAACATAGGAGATCTGTGTTTTCCATGACGCAAAAGTGGGTGATGAGCTCCGAAATAATTTCCTGAGCTCCATCCTGTACTTATCCAAGAGCTGGGAAGCCTGCAGTGTCCTCTCCGTTGCGCCTCAAGAGGACTCGCTGTTTTTCGAGAAATGCCAGAGGAATATTTTTTTCTCATTTTCTGAGAAACACGTGTTTACTAAATTTGGGGAGATCATTAGAAGCAGATACAAATGGCCAGAATAGCAGGAAGGTTTCTGAAGGTCGGCAGGAGCTGATATGCAAAGGCGACAGCTGTATGGATCTGATGATGCCCTAAATCTTGGTGCAGTTATAAAATGAAAAGCAGAGGTTCATATCTCCTTGCTCTGCACACCATACAGGTTTGTTTTTTTTTTTCCTCTTCCCCTTGCTTCTCCACCTTATCATGAGTTATTTCTAAATCCAATTCTTCAGATCATTTCAAGTTCTTTTCCAGGATACTGCAAGGTATTTGGGTTCCCATTGTTATGGAAATCCGGTGCACAACTTTTCAGAGCTGTCATTCTCAGCCTGTGATTCTGTTTTGTTCCGTGTCTCACTTGGCCTCTGCATAAATTAAGACAATTACTTTCATCTGGTAAAGTGTTAAGGCAACCCCAGTGACTTATGAAAAGAAGGCAGGAAAATAATTTGAGCAGTAACACTGCATCATAAAACAGAAGGGGATGTGCAAAACCAAGGAAAGACGATTTTCCACATTCTGTTTCTTGTTGTTATCTCTGCAACATTTTAACATTCTGTTTTGCTAACCACAGCTCGCAGTCAGACGCGTCGTACTGTGTATGGGCAAGAACAAGAGAAAGTACATAAGCCAGGCATGCACACATAGATATCTTAGGCTTTGTGTGCAGGAGTAACTGTTAGAGGTCATGAACGTAGGACCCAGTTACAGAATTAAAAAACATCCAACAAAATAACACTTCTGTACTCACATTGGCTTTTGTAGACGTAAAAGTCAAATGCGTTGTGTCTTGTCTGTTATAAATAGAAGAAAAGATTTTGAGGACCAGATGATGTCCGTGACTAAATCTTTTTTTTTTCCAAGATGAAGCTGAGAACCTGCTACTAACTTGTTAATATCTAAACACATGTTGTCTGACTTATTAAAAATGTAGAACATCAAATGAAAAAGTTCATGGAGAAGGAAAAGAAATACGGTGACCTCAGTCACCCATGAATTGTCCATGGATTTTAGAAAATGTAATTATCTTCTTGAATTTGCAGTGCAGCAGTGTTGTTGAAAAACAAGCGGAAAGTTTGAGTAAGAGACTGAATCCTCCAGTGATCGTCATCTTCCAGAAAAGCACAGAACATTTCTAAAGATAACAAAATGTTACCTTAATTGCTGTCAGCAGGCACGGTTTATTCATCCGGTTAACCCAAACCACAATGACCAGGCTGTTAAACTGGAAACTGGCACACGCTGGTAACTTCACACGCGTGACTGCTCCCATTCACGGCAGGGAGTGCGTCGCCCTGTGGAAGCTGGTGCATTTCACTCTGCAGTTTAAATTCACTTAATATTTGAAATCTTTTTTTTTTGTTTTCTTATTTTTGACTTTTTTAAGGATGCTTTCTTTGTTTTAGATATTCTTTATTTTCTTGAACAAGTCTTGAACAAATCAAGAACCTATGACCAGAACTGTTTGTAGCTTGACGTACAGCCGTTTGTAATCAGCGGCACTCATTCTGCCATCTGCAGTGGGCGTAAGCTCTGCTAATTGGAAATATAAAAGCAGGGCACTTAACGAGGCTTTTCATAAGAGTGCCCCTGGTTTGCAATCTGTACAGCAGAGGATTAAAATTAGGGGCGGGGGGACACCGCGGAACTTGTTTGTAATGACAGAATTAGTCAGACTAATATTGATTCCACGCAGGTCGTCAAAGCATCTGTGTTTCAGGCTGTGCTTCGGCTTTGAGACATGAGATGGGGAGAGGCTGATGCTTGGGCCATTTCTCTTGACTGGTGGAGCTGTGTGTTCAAGATGTGTCATTTTACGTGTTTCTAGAATTGTCTCTTTTTTTTTAAGCTTGTCTGTTTGGAAGGTGTCAAAGGTAGTATATGACAAGTCTTCATAGGATCGTAGAATGGTTTGGGATGGAAGGGACTTTTAAAGGCCATCTGGTCCAACCCCCCTGCAAGGAGCAGGGACATCTCCAACCACATCAGGTTACTCAGAGCCCCGTCCAGCCTGGCCTTGAATGTTTCCAGGGATGGGGCATCCACCACCTCTCTGGGCAACCTGTTCCAGTGTTCTACAACACTCATTGTAAAAAATTTCTTCCTAATATTCAATCTAAATCTACCCCCCTCTATTTTAAAACCATTACCCCTCGTCTTATCGCAAGAGGCCCTACTGAAGAGTTTAGTTCACATCTTTCCTGTAGGCCCCCTTGAGGTACTGGAAGACCGCTATCAGGTCTCCCCGGAGCCTCCTCTTCTCCAGGCTGAACAGCCCCAACTCTCTCAGCATGTCCTCATAGGAGAGGTGCTCCAGCCCTCTGATCATCTTCGTGGCCCTCCTCTGGACCTTCTCCAGCTGGTCCATGTCCTTCTTGTGCTGGGGGCTCCAGAACTGGACACAGTACTCCAGGTGGGGTCTCACCAGGGCAGAGTAGAGGGGGAGAATCACCTCCCTCCACCTGCTGGCCACACTACTTTGTTCTTTGCAAGCTTGGTGATAAAAATAAACAGCTTAGGGTTGCCAGTACAATGAGAAAAAATATCTCCTTAGTAACAACCCATTCTTGCTCTCATGGTGCTGCAATTGATTATAAAGGGAGTTGGACTTGGCTCTTGATGCCCTCCTGGCCTTACATACACATTGATTAATGCAGAATAGATCAGTTTCACAGCTCTACTTGTTAAAATAATACCAGAGGAATGAAATCTTATCTGCCTAATGGAAAAAGTTAACCAAGAAAGAATTTTGATGACTGCAAAGTCAGTAACAGTTTTAAAAAAAAAAAAAAGGTAAAGAAAGTTATGTAGCATGTTGGTTTTTTCTTCCTCTCTGTTTCCTTCTTAAATAGTACATCAGCTGTCATCTCTCCTCACTCAGAAACCCTAAACCCCAAGAGATCCTGCTTACTTGAGTAAATTAATTATTTAGTGAGTGATGGATTACATGACACAGAAGTAGCTAAAATTCCCCAAGGAGATGATGAAGAGTCAAAACTCTGAAACCATCTTTGGATGAAGAGAGCAGAAAATAGGCCAGTTGTTTCTAAGCTTAGTCCCAAGTTAAGGCTGGAAAATAAACAACCCTTCTTAGGGGAGTCCATTGTGTACAGTCGTTACTGTATTTTGGCATTTTGCATTCACACTGGATTCCTCCTGTATACTCTGTTCCCAGAGGGATTTACTTTTATATTTAATAGATTTTATCCTCTTGGGAGATAATGTTAGAATGTGTGGGTGACTCCGAGATTTCTTACATGATGTTCCAACTTCTGCTCAGTTTGAAGCATTCATTCCTCAGTTTATTTAAAAAACATCAGTTATGTATGTTTATACTTCTTGTGAGTTGCTACGTACATCCAAGAAGGATCTTGCAAGTCAAGCCAATATTAGATTTTCTACTTGCTTTTGCTGTCAAGCTTGGCATAAGAATTACTTCCCTGAAGTAGCTATGTTTTTCTGCATAAATAAAATCAGCAAATAATACTGAATGTGTGTTCATCTGACCATAATATACTATTTCAAATCACTTGGATATCTCAAAGCTGTAAGAAAATTTAGACTCATCACACCAAAAAAAACCAATATTCCTGGTCAAATTGATTTTTTTTTTCTTTTTTACCCTGCAGTGTCCTACAGACCTGGCTCTGATAGCGTGGGTTGGGTGTGTTAAGAGCACCAAGGAAGGACAGGAGAGCACAGACATCTCTTCCCTAGCTAAAGCAGAGCTCGGGACTACCATGTGCCCCTGCACACAGTCATACAGTGGGATGGTAACTACTGCTTGGAAAAAGAGAGTAAGCACTGAGTAATGTTGATTAATAACTACAGGTAATTACTCTGAAATCCCCACAGGGGTTGTCACTGAGTGAGTAAAGTACTGAGAAGTAACTGCAGTCTTCCTGTAACTGAAATTATCTACCTTAGTTAGACCTGATGTGCAGGGAGGTGGAGGGGTACCTCTGGGTAGAATATAAAAAGCAGTGGGGATGGCACCAGTGACTTGGTTGAAAGTCTGGAAGATACAGGCCTGTGAAAGCAAAATCAGGAAGCCAGTGGCCTATATGACTAAATTAACATGGGATCTTAAAGGTGAGCATATGAAAGATTTATCTTAATAAAACAGATGAAAGGAGTTGATGACTGCTGTAAATTACTGCTGACCCAGGATCAGAAACCCTATCCTTGGCTCAGTTCCTTAAGGCACCACAAATACCCCTGGCATCCCACTGAGATCAGAAGTTCAAAATAAAGGACCCAAAATATGGAAAGTGATACATCCTACAATTGATCCCTGCTTCACAGATATCAATACTTCCTGTGACATTAATAATGCAGAATACTGTGAACTATAGGACATTCACATTGGTAATGGATTTTCTAGCAGAAAGTGCAGTTTAAATGCGCTTCAGGCTAGGAGGAGAGAGATTTAGTAAGAATTCTTCAGGTTTTGCCCAGGACTCCCATTCCATGCCAGCATCTAGAACAAAATACCTTATTTCAGATCTGTTTAACTGGAATTAGGAGTGAATGAATATTGTCCGAAGATAAATTAATTCATCAATAAATTGTTTGATGCTAACAGAAAACAGTGAATCTTGACCAGAGCTGTACTCTACAAAGTGAATTGTTATCTGTACATGCCTTTATGTGTGGGCTGTTTTGTTGATCCTTTCCATGATAATTAACTATGTGACGATTTTAAGCAGTCCATAAAATCTTCATCACAGCCAGTGAACACCACTGAAGGCCAACTCAGGAAGTTGTAGCAGATGGTAGGACACATGACAGTATTGTGATAGTCTTTGTATTTCTTGTCAGCAAACAAGTATAATTATGTTTTTAAAAATCTTCATTTTCAAATAAAGGCTGGAATTCCAGTGGTATATATCCACCTTTGCCCTCTTGGTTCAAGAGTTAGAGAAGGACAGTTCTGGTGAGTAGGGTATGGTGGAAGAGAAGTCTGAAGTTCAGCTATCAGACTGCACTGAGGACTTTGTGCAAGCTGTTTGCTTTTTCATTTTAAATAGCAACTTGTTCTGAGACCCTAATGCATACACATATATTTTTCCCTAAAAATTAGTAGTTATTCCCATTTTTTTCTCTATTTTCACATATAAGAGGTGAAGCCAGTAAAATAAAAAAAATCAGGAATAGGAATAGCATTTTTTGCCTTAGTGAATATCACAACAATATGATATCACCAGGTTAAACTCTTTTACCTTGAATTGGACATGAATAATTCAAGCCTTCAAATTATTGTTCAGCCATATAACCTTGTCTGTCAGTCAGTAAAGGCCGCTCTTTCTGTCCCTGTCCAAATTTAATAGGTGTTGATTCCTTTCCTCCTCACTCTGCCTTTTTTGTCTGAGACTTAAATTTACATGGACATGCTGCTTAGCTGTGGCAACTTGCATCTGTGAGGGTCTCCACATGACAAACTATTTCATCTGTAGCTGTCAACAATCAAGACATATGAAAGCTTTGCTGATTGTGTAATTGATTGAAGGAATAATGAAACACCTCATTTGAGCTTCTTTCTTTCATGAAGAAAAAAAATCCAACAGAAAGTATTTGCAAACTGTAATATCTCCAAATGATAACAAGTGTGTTTGCAAAATTTAAAAAGAAAATACACCCTAGCTCATAAACACTTGCAAATGATTATTTGATTAGCTCTTTTTATAAACACTGCTGAGGTCCAAAGAACAATGGTGATAAACTTTCCATTTATAATTCCTCCAAGTTTAGCTTCTGTACAAACTGTAAACAAGGAAAATATGTGAAATAAGTACACAAAAAGTAATTAACATCTTCAGCATTTGCATTTGTTTAGATTGAAGTCTAAATCTGATGCCATTAATGTGCTTGAGAACATGAACCAGAAAAAAAAAAAACCACAAATCATCCCTAATTTTTGGCTTAGATACAACTCATCAATCAATTATCTTTCTTGATTTGAATATAAGAAGACATGAATCTGTTTGTTGTTATGTTTGTACAGCAATTCTCACAATGGGGTCCTGGCCCATAGCTGGAATTCCTGGGTGCTATTGCCAGAGAGTAAAGACCTTATCCCGGGTGATCTCTTGCATGTCAGAGCAAGTTCACAGGAAATCAAAAGCTACAAACCAAATCTGAACTAAGATCTGCATCCAGACAAAGCAACTAACCTGCTCTATCTCTGCATGTTACAATGCATACAAACAGTGCTCAGGTTTCTACATTTCCACTTTAAAATTTCTTAACAAATTTATCCTTCCCAGCTTTTCTCCTTTTGCATTTACAGTGACACAAAGAGAAGAGGGAATATAGCCAAATACATTTTCTGTGATTTACTCCTTTGTCTGGATCACCAACCCGGAAATTTCAAGGGTCATCCCGTTCATCTCATGGAGTGCAGCAACGTGAGTGATGTACTGAGGATACCTTTAGCTGTTGTTATCCTCAGCATCGGAAGAGAAGTTAGACCAGTTAGACCAGTTGCATACCTCCTCTGCCACTTCTGGCTCCTGCAATTTCTTTGGGCTTGCAACTGCAAAGTGGTTCTGGCTCTTCAGACACAGCAAGGCTGTCCTCACTGACAGGAGAACAGGGAGGTTTTGCAGCTTGCCTTCACTGCTTTTACTGGCGAATAAAAAAGGAGACAATCTGCATTACAAAAGATTTCATAGCCCATTTAAAGACACAAGAAAATTATTAAGCTGTAAACACAGGTTTAGCCTATATTACATGACCTGTAATAGCAGCTGTAAATTTATCAGCCTATTTGGAAGCAATTGCAACATGGGAGAGAGAGTACAAAGGTGAAATGCTTGGCTTGAAGTCTGAACTCTTCCAAATTTTGTCAGAGACAGGAGAAAAAAAAAAATTGTTTCAAAATCTTTTTGCAGCTTTGTTAATGAAGATAAGGCAGATAATCTACAGCCTTACACTTTTAGTCTGGGACCACCGTTAACTCAATGTCTTCTATTTCAGGCTGGGTGGCTTTTTTTTTAATTTGTTCTTTGTTTTGTTTTGTTTTGTTTTTTAAAGCTACACTTGAAGCAGACGCAAGATTCTAGATTCACAGCAAAAGAGAAATAGGACAAAATTATTTTATATATGATCTTACCTGGGAGTCAAACATTTGTAGTACAGATTTTACAGATGCCTTACAAATCTTATGCAAGCATGCTGAGCCAGGGTAAAATGTGGACCTCCAAACATCTTCAATAAATATTTAGCCTGTTCAATATTGTGCCTGAGAAATGAAAACTAAAAAGCTACATCTGATCTCAGTAAGCCTCCCCTTACTCTTGAAGCAGCTTCTCACACAGGAGTTAGAGTGCAGCATTTGGGGCCAATGGAGTGGTTCATCTTTACATTATTGACAGCAAACTTAGAAATATAGTGGAGACATTTAAATTTATTTGCATTTCTCAAAAGGGAAAAAAAAATTCACACTATGATATTGAAACTGATGTCATGTCTCTAAAGGAAAAGAAAATACTCAGTGTGTGACTTTGTAGATAAAACAGTTAAGATGATTGCCATGCTTAAATAATAATGAGAAGGCTTCATTTTTGGTTTCTGCATGTCATATTAGGCCTACAGATTTAACATGAGATGCAAGAGTGAATTTTCTCTAGAGAGCCAAGCTTTCTTTGTGGTTTGTCATAATGCTTAAGGTGTAACTAAAAGTAGACACCATTGTCAAACAGTTGTCAAGGCACTGGAAGCAACAGCAATTAGAAATCTGGAAGGTGAGTTAAGAAAACAGGAACAAAAAATCACTTACTTGCTAAAAATAGAGAATTTTCACTTTAGGAATAGACCAGGATTCAAGGGAAAGAATGGAGAAAAGAGAAAGAAAGAAAACATAAAAGGAAAACTGATAAAATATGAATACAAATACAGAAAGGAGAAATATGACCCAAGCAAATGACCCCTGTATATACCACATAGCTTGCATAAAAGACAGAATTGCCAAAACACTAATAGTACAGTTAATGGAAGTACGGAAAGATTTTAGTTTCATGTGCAAGTACACAAAAAGTCTAGGGTAGAAGTACACCATGAAGCCAGTGAAACCCTTCACACTAGCACAGCTTCCAAAATCTCTTCTGTTTCAAGATAAAATAGAGAAAAGCCAGCACTCTGAAACAAGAAAAAACCTGACAAAATCTTAGGTCTTGAGGAACTATCACCTTTTAATTAAAAATAAAATCTTGGCCCTTGAACTGGAAAAATAAGTACTGGGATGTGATGAAATCCTTCTAAGTCTCTCATTCAGTTCTATTTTTTTCTTTTTATGTGATTGCATTATCAGATACCTTAATATTCTAGTCTTGAATTCTTTTTCCCCACAAGCATTGATTCCTTTTGCACATTGGCAGGCTAGGACACACATCATACCTTAAATATCACATTAGATTCTCCCTCATGCAATGTGCAAGCCTGGAGCATGTTTACCACACACTATCCAAACCTTCCATGACTTGTCACCTCTTTATGGACTTTTCCATGATGCTTATCTCTGTAGTATCCAAATGTCTAGCAGATATGCATGAATTCACCTCTGCAACCCCTCTGTGAGGCAGGGCAGCATTTCTCATTCTCTTTGAATCTGAGATTGTTATAAGCCACTGGGTATTATTGATATGCATCATGATTCAAGGGCTGGTTTCAGACTGAAAGAAATCAAAGGATTTTCGCTGTTAACTTAATTGGGCTTTGAATCAACCTGTGTATCCAGAAATTGTTGTTGCTTGGTTTACATCAGCTCAGAATACATCTGGATTGGTCACTAGAATACTAATTCCATCATTTTATGCCATAAAATACTTAAGGGAATACTGTAAGTTATTTCTATAATAATAAAGCCTAACTAGTATTCTAAGAAAAAACTTAAGCTTGAGACGTGCTTTGGCAGCAAACCAGTGAGGATCTATTCCCTGAAGGTAGTTTGCATGCAGTTTTAAAGCCTAGGATAAATTACTGACCTTCTTGTTTGAAATTTTTGAGCCCACCCTTATAGACACAGCCTAGAGACTAAACTCAGGACAGCTGCATCTAACCCCGTACGTCTGAATTGCTTGAAAGAAATGACTGCTCACGAAGTGATGGCACCTGGCTCTGCATGGCTAGATTGAGTCTTTCTGTATCATGGGACAACTGGAAATCGTGGTACTTAACGTGCATGTCTAAAAATTGAGCCAGGTGCCTGGGCTCTTCCTGTTATCACAGAAAAGTCTGATATCATGAGAGGGTGACTCATCTGAGGTGAGATGCCTCTCTTTCTCCATCACAGCTTCTCCTAGTGAGCATTATGGGATACTAGGACATTATAAATACTAATACATTACTCCAGAGCCCAGTTTTGGCCATTTTTATCAAAACTTGTTCCTCTTTTAAATGACATTTTATGTGCCACTCGTACAGATAGCAGAACAAATGAGTAAACAAACCCACATGTGGTTACATAAGATATTAATCTCTGTTTTTATTAGAGAATGTTTTAAGATACTGATTTGCCCACAGCTGGTGATAAACATTCAGTGGAGTCTGTTGTGTTTAAGGAACTTTGAATTTAGCATGAGGATGGCTTGCACTTCTAATTAGGGAATCCATGGCATCTGGTCAGAGTTTAATTCAGATGTCTTAAAACAGTTAATATATAGTGGCATTCAAGCTGAGGCTAATCATCCACAGTCTGCCCGTACAAACGATACAAGTAAAAAATGTGTCACTTAACGAGCCTGAATCAAACCTCAGTTAAATCAATGTACAACATATGCAAACAACTGTCCCTGACGTTAATAGGGTTACTTTGGAATTACCACTGGTGCAACAGATTGAGATCTGTCCCTTTATATTGCATTAATTATGTATTGCTTTTACAATCTAATTAGCTCCCTGATTGTCTTCTGACCATTACAAAGGTATCTGTATGCCCAGCCCCAATCCTCCTTGTCATCCACACTCATTAATATTAGATAACAGCCGAACACGAGGATGAGCTTACATCAGCAGAGCAGCAAGTAATGTAGCCCAGACTTCAACACTAGCTGTGAATAAATGTCTAGGAAAAAAGTGAGCAAGGCAAACATATTTGATACAGAAAGGTGTCAACACAGCAGGAAATTCAGATAATTCCATCTAAAATAATAATATTATGAAATTTACAAGGCTACAGGATTTGATTATCACAGAGGAGAGATTTCAGGTGGAAATAATATGAATAGTCTTTTAAAAATAATTATAACTTTTTTTTTTCTGATGGTTTGAAGAAGGCCAAAATTGTAGGTCTAATTTTTCAAATATTTTGAACATGAAAAGTAATAAAATAGAAAGGCAAAATTCTCAGGTTTTTTTTACTTAAGCATTTAACTTCTTCATTTCAAAATGCAGTTTCTTACTTAGAAAACTGCCAAATAGTAATGTTTTTAGAGTGTAAATTAGAAATAAATTATATCTATTTAACAGAACAAAACTTCTCCTTAGGCTTGAAAGTTTGTTTTCTTTTTTTTTTTGCTAATTATAAAAAAAGAATATTTTGGAGGGATCTATTGCAGACCATTCTTTGTTGTTATTAAACCCAGTATTTTGTGTCCATTTTGATGAACTGAAGGATCAGTTACTCCCACAACATTCCGAACAGCTGGAACGTGCAAAGCCTTAGCATTCCAAACTGATAGGCATTTGCTTCTGGCAGACAACAAGTTGGGGAGTGCTTGAGGGGACTGGACAAATAAGTTCATCCTGTAACATGCCATAGGGATGTGTGTGAAGGTGAAAAAGTCAGATAGAGAACCCTGTTTCAGTGTTGCCTGAGCACTTGTCTCTCAGCACCTACAGCTGATGCTGCCCAGCTCTTTGGCAGCTGCTTCATTGCTGGAGGATGATCCCAGGGAACTTTCAAAGGATACAGGAGGTAAAGATTTTTTGGAAAACAGAACAAAGAAATAATAAGAAAAAAAAAGTCACAAGAACACAAAGAGCAGAAATGGCAAGTGTTACTCTGTGCCCCTGGAGATCCACTGGCAAGGAGAGTATGTGAGCAACCCTAGCAATGCAATATTTGGCCTGAACAGGCATCGGGTCTGAAACCAGGGTCAAAGTTACTTTTTCCCCTGACTAAAAAAAAAAAAAAAAATAAAAATCAAGACCTCTGTATACTTTTATGTACAAGTTATAACCTGAAATATTTAAGATACAATAAAAATATTATTAATAATATGAAGCTTCTGATGCATGTAACAAGGTAAGTGTTGAAACCAGTGGAGCTGTTCTGGTACAAAGCTGCATTATCACAATGGTGAATAGGGCTTAGGTTTATGCAGTGATGGGCTTTTAAGCTCACAGAGGCAGGCAAATCAGAGCTGAGCAAGTTTAATGAAGTCTTTTTGTATATGTATTTTGAAATTCAAGAGCTGGTCTTATAACTAAAAGAACTGCCTTAATGAAAACACAGGGAAGGGAAGATCAGAGAAAGATTTATTTCCTATATATTTACTGTATTTTTCAGTTATATATATTTAACTTCATAACCTCAAGAGTAATAGCAGGAGCAAATATTTTGCTAGGCTAATGCATTATTAATCGTAGAATAAAGTCAGGGAACCAGACAACTTTGGCACCTTATTCTAAGACCACATGAAAAACGCTGCAGATAAATGACAGGGAAAATAAGTAACCTGGCATCTTATTGAACACAGAACATGATGTGTTGCAAAACCAAGAAGCAGCCTTGATTTATCCAGTGGAACTTGACATTTCCTACAGGCCAGCATTGGCTTAACATTAATTAAAGCTTTGCATCAAAATGTTATCTCTCTTTTCTCCTATTGTTCTCACGGTCTGTAACCTATTTTTCTGAAATGCTTCAGTTTGTGGATATGTATAAAACCGAATGACAGACCTGAATATCTGACTCCAAATGTCAGAACACCTATATGTTCCTCATAATCAAAACAGAGACTTCTCCTTTATTAATAATATTATGTAGTTTTACGGAAGTGCATGTTAAAACTGGCCTTCAGAAAGTGACTAAGAGTTTGAGAGAAAGGTGGATTTTAAAGAACAAACTAAGTAAATTTAATGACTTTTTTTTCCTCTCTGACAATTACTTCATTTCCCATCCATGAAGAGATAGAAAAGAAAGAAGTATCTTTCTTTTAAGCATCAGTTGACAGTATTATGACATTTTGCCTGGGCCTTTGAAATTCAAAATGCAAAATTGGTCTAGCCTTGAATGACACACATGTGCACAGAGTTTCCTCTGTTCACACCCAAATAATTAGTGCCCTTTGTACTCTTGTACCAAGGGTTAAATAATAGCTTGTTTCTTCTATGCTCATACGACAGTTAGCATAATGAAGGAAAAAATCCTAAAAAAATAAGTGACTAACATTTATCTTGTCTAACTCTAGCTAGTTAAAACTACGTGTTTCTAGTCATAGCCCATTATTTAAACTGTCTCCACAGTCATGGGAGAGAGCAAGGTACCACCAGAGAGAAATTCATCCCATCCCAAAATAGATATTTAAGATCCAGGCAATGAATCATTCTCTGAAGAGATTTTGTTCTCTCCTTTCATTAGAGAGGAAATTTAAGTGACTACTTTAATTAAATGACTAGTTGTTATATGGCTAAAGTTAGGTGAGGTGAATCCCAGATGAAAGGAAGAACATTACAAAGCTAATTAAATCTTTCTTTTTTTTTTTTTTTTTTTTTTTTTTAAGCCTGGAAGGAAAAATTCCATGACTGGGATCTGCACGTAGTTCTACTGTCTGTGAAAAGGGATGTAAGACAGGCACAATATCATTAGAAAAAGAGGTGTCAAGAAGGTGAAAGGGAGACATATTAAAAAAAAAATGATTTCTATGGATCTAATAATAACGTGGGGCAAGTATGAAAGTAGGCTTACACTGCAAAATCCATGCTATACTTATATTATTCAGAAATTGGTTTAAGATTCTAAATTGAAAATATTTTTATGGGATTCCTATTGGTTAAAATTATAAATCTTGTCAAACTGTATCTCAGATTCCTCTCACGACTTTGAGGAAGTAGTCTGAGATATGCACAGACCACCTAAATTCCAGTCAAGTCCTTGTGCTATTCAATACAGAAAACTCAGAGCTTCTAATACCTCATTCAGAGAGCTTCTGGGAGATGTGTCATAAAGAGCAATTTATGTCACCAGAGTGACGCCCTTATATCCTTCATGACCTAATTTCCCCATCTGTAAGGTAAGTGCTGTGATACTTATTTAGCTTGCAAGGGTGTCAAAAAGCTTATATCCTAACTCCCAGTATTTGCTTTTTATATGCCTTATACAGGAACTGCTACAAAAAGAAAATATATTATAAATTATTAACAAAATCATATTTCTGGAGCTTGCTTTTATGAAACAGCATGAATAAAGAATAAATATCCATTCAGATATTACAAAAGCAGGGCGTATTTGAAAAAAAAAGAATCACCATTTTCAGATATCATTGTAATTGTCGATACATTATCTTCCAAAATAATTCACCGGCTCTCTGAAGAATGACATAAATTTCTTTGTGATTGGACAGAAATTGACAAAATATAAGGATTTTGATTGTCAGCATTTTTTCATCCTACAGTTTTGTTCATAAAACATTTATACAAGATTACAGAAAGTTAACAAACATTACTTCATGGTAATAGAAAGATTTCATGATCAGTGAAGAGCCAGAAGGAAAAAGTATTATTTTCTTCTATACTTATTCTGAGAAAATAGGATTGGTATGAACACTGATAAGTAAGGCGTTTTATTCTAAGACACAGAAGATTTGTTTTCTTGCAGTGACTGAGTGAATGCTGGAGTAAACCTCACCTCTAGTTACCGCCTATATATATTTGAAGAAATGAAATCTGTCTCTGAGAGCTATATTCTTTTATGTAGATGGAGACCCATAGATGGACAAAGAATTTAATTTTGGCATCCATACTCAGCTAAAAGAAAAAGTGGTATTTGTTAAAAGATGGTTTTGTTTCTGTGTTGTCTTAAGGTGTAGGATACGCAAGATGTTAATGTGCAGATTTTCTGAGAGAAAAATATCCACAAGAATGACAGGAGAACGTGTCAAAAAGATATAATAATGTGTACACTAGGAATTGTTGACATCAAGAAATGTATCCCTATTGCTAGCTTCTGCATGAACAAACAGGGAGATAAAGTCCCATCCTCCAAGTGTTTATGATCTTCCAATCCATCTCACTGAGTTATGAGGACCCTTCAAGAGAAAAGCTGTATATCTGTGAATATTTTCGGAAACAATAATTTAAACAAGTCTGGAAGTACATGTCAGACATTTGACATTTGACTGATTTTCTTTCTTGCTAGACTTTGTGCTTAGCTACAGGGTCTAATACACCCACATTTACATCTCTGTTCTCAAGTCTTATGCACCTTTTCCAGGCTGGTCACATACCTTTAATCGTACTTATTCCTACTGTTAATTTTCCCCATGCAAGTCTCCTTCCCTGTCATGACACCTGAAGCAATCTCTGGGGCATCCTTGCTCTCTACATGCCCTCAGTCCATATTTAGGGGAAGAGAGGAGACAGTTTGAAGGAGCATATTTAAGGATCTCTAAGAACATAAAAATGTAAGATCAGCTGTAATGAGTCAAAAAGATCCTTCTAATGTCACCAACAGCAGTCAAAAGTGGATACCAATTAAAAATTACAATGTCAGAGTAAGCATGTGTGATTCCACCCGTAAACTCTCTCCCAGCTGCTTACCACCTGAGGATAGAAAACCTTATTGAGACACGAGTGTTTTCCATGTAGTTCCTGCACGGGACTGACTGATTTTCTTCTTGCCAACTTTTCCAATCTCCTGTTGATCCCTTGTCAGATTTTCATATCTGCAACATCTCCGGGAAAGGAGTTCCACATCTGAATTTCTCTGCTTATATCTAGAAAATCCCAGGAACAGATATGCACTAGTAGTACACTGGACTTGCAATACGTGAGTAATAATTATTCTTGCTAACGGGACAAATCTGTAACAAATGCATTGTATCATGTAGTGGTAGTGGGCAGGACCTCTCTGGTAAATCTGTGCTTGATCCCTGAGTGAGATCTGAATTTTCCTGTTGTGTAGCTGGACATGTGTGAAGCTCTGTGCTGCCTCACAGGTTGGACCTGCCTTGGCAACACACATTGCTGTCTAACCAGCAGGCTCTTTCTCAAAACCTTTCTCCTTCAAGTTTGTTGGAGAGTGCTACCCTCTCCTCTTCTCCTCACATGGAAAAATATATGTAAAAGAAGACAAGAAATTAGTATTCTTTTCTTTTATAATGCCTCCTTTGTTTTGTAGCAATGTGAGGAAATGACTCCACGCTGTAGTGCTCTCCTGAACTGGCACCTTTCTAGTAACAGCAAGCAAGAATCATCCTCCAAACACAGATTAAGCTCCCCATGGATCTGCTTTTGCTTTTGGGATGTGCAAGATCTCAAAGTGACTTTTTTTGGCTTGGAGAAAAACTGTGATTCTTAAATTACAGACATCAGCAGAATTATCCTTAAAATAGAAGAAATAATGAACCTAGCAGGCTAACATCGAGTCTGTGTAAGAGCTAACAAATGTACAACAAAATGTCTGCAAAATTTAGCCAAAGGATCAGACTTACTTGGAATTATGCCATTAATGCACTTTTACGGGGCAAGAGGCCTGCAAATATAGATGCCAAAGGAAAATTAGAGCTATGAAAGCATCTAACACACAGTGAAGAATGGGAATGGGGGGGCTTTCTGATAAGGGAGCTGGAGCAGAAAAAAAGAAACGCTGTCTTGGTTTTAAGGTGACAATTCCTGTCACCCTTTTCCCTCCATCCCTTGACTGAATGTAACCATTAATTGTGTGAATCGAACAGTTGCTATGGCTAAATTGGACAGGAACCTCAGGAGGTCAAAGCATTCCTGCTTGTTAAAGCTACTGACACATTTTACAGTTTTACAAAACGTCAGAGTCCATCATGCTGTAACTTGGCTGCTGAGGATCCTGTCTCTCGTAAAACACTCACAGCCGCCTTATGAAACCTTCAGGTAAAACCTTGAATCTACAACTGAGTAAAAAATTCCCTCCCGCCTTCTCATTCTCTTTACATTTTTTGCTTACAAGCTTGTCACAAGCCTGTGGAAGTTTCTTTTCCTTTTTACTATGTCCATTTTTTAATATTTTATTTTTTTTCAGGGAGAACTGTTGGTTCGGAGAACTTGAGTGACAGCAACCTCTGTTGCTTTCCTACCGTTGCAACATCTCAAATTGGTGGAAAGGGGCAATTAAAGTAACCACTGGGGTTTAACAATTGGCATTCAGTATGTGCTGTGCCTCTATGGCCCTGCACAGCTGTCTTCCTTCCAAGGGAAATGCAGAAGTGTGTAGTATCTGGAATCCCAATGAACTGAATTCTCTCCAAAGCATGCTGTGATGGCAATTTCATTTCATTTTGCCTTTTTTCAGCTCTAGGATAGCACAGCTCCAAGGGAGATTCGTACAACAGAAAGATCAGCAGGGTATTTTAAACACAGTCCTAAGTAATGACCTCCCAAATTCACAGCATAAAAGAGCCAGTTCGTGATCTTTTTGTGATCTAGTAATAGTTGCAAAAATTCCTCACATTAAAATTCTGTTTCTGTTTGTTTGGAAACATGCTTAATATATTTATTACAGTACGTTGTGCTAGCATTTAATAGAATCATAGAATGGTTTCAACTGGAAGGGACCTTTAAAGGTCGTCTAGTCCAACCCTCCTGCCATGAGCAGGAGCATCTTTCACTAGATCAGGTCACTCAAATCCTTATCCCACCTGACCTTGAACAATTCCAGAGGTGGGGAATCCACAGCTCCTCTGGGCAAACTGTTCCAGTGTCTCACCACCCTCATAGTAAAGAATTCCTTCCTTATGTCCAATCTAAATGTACCCTCTTTCAGTTTAAAACAGTTGACCCTTATCTGATCACTTTAGGCCCTGGTAACAGTCTCTCTTCATCTTTCTTATAAGTCCTCTTAAAGAGCATAGAAAAGCTACAGAGAGTTATCGCCAGAGCCTTCTCTTCTCCTGAACAACTCAAATCCTCTCTGCCTTTCTTCATACGAGACATATTCCAGCCCTCTGATCACAATATGATTTTTCATTTTAAAAGTACTTGCATTTTTTTTTTGCAGAAGTACCTTTTTTTTTTTTTTTTTTTTTTT